>CAICTM010000519.1:0-62090 GCA_903772945.1 Seminavis robusta
ATCGTACCTTGTACCAGGCGTTGGCAATGTACTGCTGCGAGATGGCTTTAAAACCTTCCAAGTCCTTTGTGTCGATGAGGTCCATTATCATTGAGATGTTCTTGGCTTCATGTTTCGCATTTGGGCCGTCAGTTTCTTCATTGGGACAGACACAATATCGGCACAGGTGCTTCACATTGTTTCCCCGGCTCCTGTACTTTCCACACAGCAGTTCTGCCTCATCGGTGTCAGCCCTCACCATTGAAGTCCAGAACACCAGCGCCTTGTTTCGGTAGAGCTTTCCTCGGTAAGGAAGGTCCCATACCATCCATTCGTCTCCAAGGGATGTAGTGCTCAAGATGGTTTCAATTTGGGCATTGAAGTCTTGCGCTTTTGTAACTTTATGGAGGTTTCTCCTTCCCTACCCAAAAACATACCTTCCAATCCTCAAGTGCTTGGTCATGACGAGAATCCGCAAACATCTTCTTTCCTCTGGATTTACCTTCCGAATAGTTAACCACAAAGCCAACAATCGCCCAGGCTTGATCTTCTTCGCGATAGTCAAAGGTGAAACAGGATAATGAAATCTTCAAATGCGGTGATTGAAAGGTTGTCCAACTGGCCCGTAACTGCCACATCAATGTAGAACTGGACCCAATGCCTATCTCATTACTGTGGGTCATCTACGTATATCATTATAGGCGTTTCGTATGCCTCGCCGTGTTCAATCACCCACATAGGTCGCCTTTTCAGGTGGTGGAGCCATCGGATCATCATTGAAAAGCTGAAATCCTCATCAGTGAGGCGTGGATCGGTAAGCAAGTGCTCCACACAATTCCGAGCACTGAAGCAAATGACTTATCCGGGCATTGCAATGAGAGAAGGACTATCTCCTTTTACAAAAGGTAACTGTCGCTCATGTTGTACCTTTCCTTAAGAATTCGGAGCAGTTTTTTCCTGCTGAGGTAGTCTGGATTCTTTCCAGCTTTTCGTTGTCCATTAGCGACCCAGTTTCCTCCAAATGCCAAGCAAGTACATCATCATAGGTATCCAGAGGTGTCCTTTTCCTACGGAGGATATCCATTAGTTTGACCCCTCGCTTCTCCGAATCGGTTTGCTCGGGTAATTTCTTTGCCTTTGACACAGTAGGCTCTGAATGCGTTTATGTTGCTTTCGTCTGGGGGGCCGGTATCATCCAAGTCCTCTTTGTTGTCACCTTGCAATGTGGCAACTGACCCTTCCAAACTGAGCTCACTGTCCTCACTGGTAGGCTCACTATCCGAATCCGCGTTGAAACGATCAATGTTGGTAGGGAATCACCATCCTCATCTAGCTCCCCATTTCCTTCCCCATCGGCACCCTTTTTGTTGCCGATTCGAGGATTTGCTGCAGGTTCCGATGGTCTGTGTCTTCTTTGAAACCACCACTACCTTGGATGAGGCCCTGGCATGGGCATCCTCGTCCTGCAATCCTTGTGGAATGGCTGCCCTGGAATCTTGTCCTCTTGCTGCCTTTCTTGGTGCTTTTGCGGGCCGACCGGTGTCAGTGAGACCAAGCTGATCAGCTCTGCCCTTGATCTTGTCTGTCTAGCACCTATAGGATTGAAAGCAAGGTCCAAACCAGGGCTTTCTGCATCAGTTGGTGCAGCGCTTGTTCTGTTGCATGTGAGATTGCTGATATCCACAGATTTGAATTTTTATTGCAAGTAAGGGCACTCAAACTCCTTCTTTGATGATGCATGGCTGCAAGCTAGCTAGCCAACACTAGCTGCTACTAGTACAAGCTAGGCGCACTGGCTGGTGATTTGGATTCTGTGTGCTGGGGAACCGCCCGTTACCAATCGGGATATAGTTTATGGTACCAAAGAGAGGTTTGCCTTCCCGAAAAGACGGTCCAAAAGTGGATCCAAATCGTTGAAGCAGGCAGTCTTGCCGGGCGGGCCTTCGTTGCATGCCCATGTGGAACACACAATCCCGATTCCAATCACTGCACGCATTCTTGGAAGAAATTACGTCACGGATCGGGATCGTGCTGGTTGGCGTTTGGTACCTGCACGCATGTCGATTCTAGCACTACCTAAAAATGCGCTTCTTAGATGTATTGGCTGTTTTTCTCGATCGATCCAACTTACCAGCTCTCGATTTGTCTTTCTGCAACAGACGGTATTCAGTCAACCAGTCTTTGTCCAGACCAACATGGAAGAACAGTTCGCTCCAAAACTTCCGGTTCCCAACAAGGTGGATGGCAATGGCAATCCTCACTCTCATTCCCAACGAAACACTGCCGCAATAAGTCTTGTTCTTCGGCGCCAACCATGCGATCTGTTGATTGAGCGACTCGTTAACTTGGGTGTCACCACCGTGACTCAACTCTTCCAGCTTTGCAAGGGTAGTGAACTCTTCCACCAACTCCTTGATGTCTTCCCACAACCCATTGTGTCTTTCCTTGCAGCGGTACGTCTTTTTGGAATTTGCACGCTCCTGTTGTGTTGCTTTCTTTCTCTTGCACCACTTACCACATTGATCGTGTATATCGAAATGATGCTTGTAGATGCACTGGGCTCTGGTCACCCACTGATCCTTTGGTATGTTTGGAAGGTCAAAGATGAAGAAGAGAAAAACAAGATACACGGAGAATGTCACCTTCCTGCATATCATTTGCTGTTTTCACTGGTCTTGCCTTCATCTTGTACATTCGATTTTTCATTGTCTTCTTGCGATGTGCAGGATCAGCAAGGAATCTTGGTTCTGGAACAGGGTACTTCAACATTCCCGAAACACGGTACACCGGTATCATCTTGATGTGGTTTGGATCCTTCTGCTGCGAAGGAGGGGCAACTCTAGTACCAAGAATGAGTTCTTTTCTGTCGCCCGCACCAAACCCACGATGCTTCAACCAGTCAGCATTGCTCCATTTGCAGCGAGCCTTCATTTTACTGTCATCGTCAGTTATCACAGTTTTGAGACACACGGCCTTGTCGAAGTAAATGTCTTCGGTCATCTTCAACAATGCGGAAGCTTCCATGGCGCCAGCTCCTTCCTCATGGTCCACCACACACTCGTGGTCTGGTACGTCTTCACCCTTCTTTCTTTTGGCTGTACAAACTCGACAGAAGGTGCATTTGGTACACAAACTGACGGGTTTTCTTGTTTTCTCTGCTACTAGACATGCATGACCGGAATGAGAATCAAAAGTCCTCCCGCTGGATCTCTTGTTCCATCCCATGTCTGTGGATGCTCCTATATAAGGAAGTGTTGAGCCTTCAGGAGGTGAGTCACCCGTTTCGAGGCATTCTCTCCAGGCCTTCAAATCTTCTTCTTTACCGGCATATGTAAGCCTTATCTCCTCCATCAAGTTGTCGTGTAGGTACCCATCCACCAGATAGTCCACGTATGGTGCCACTGTCTTCTCTACCTGAGAGAATGTTCTCCTCTCCATTGAGTTAGCTCCCGGTAAAGACATAAAGCCAAGGAACCTGGCTGCTTCTGTCCCACCATCTCCACTTCCAACAAAAGCAAGTACCAAGCGTATATTGACATCATAGTCCACGTTCGAATCGCCCATTGCGTCTGACTGTCTCAGTGTTGTTCCTTAGGACATGCCAGATTAGGTTTTACAAGAGGATCAAGCTCACAGTGGGTGCAGTGCAGTGTTGGCGTTGTTGCCACCCCAATGGATGTAAAGGTCAACTGGATGGTTCCCGCCTTATGACACTTATTACAAACACAATTGCCCTCAATGAGTCGAGACAAGGACTCTGTTTCCAGTATGGCACGGGTAGGTTTTGGTGGTTTTGTCATTGATTCCACGTCTTCAGCCACAACTTCCACTATGACTGATTTTTCCTCTGATTCATTGTCTATAGCCTTTCTTTTGCCGCTTTTTCTATTTGCAGGTTGAACTTTCCTTTGCCGGTAGTCAATACCTTCAATAGGATCTACCCTCGATGAGCCACCAGTGTCAAGACGTTCCTTGTTCCATGATGGGCCTCCCTTGGGATGGTGCTGGTCAAGCTTTCTAAGTGAAGCGTTGTTACTCCTATTGCGGTCCATGGTGGTGAACTTTTGCTGTTGTGGCAATAGTAGTCAAGGACGCAAGCTACAAAAGACCATCCGCAAAGACCGGAAGCAGTTGGCTACTTGGTAACATTCATTGAGATCAACATACCTGTCTCTCCATTCATGGTTAGCAAAAAGCCAACTGGCTAGCGAGGTGTGTGAGGAAATTTGGGACAATTTTAGCGCGGGTGAATGGCGAGACATGCTTCGAGGATGGAATGAGGAGGTCGGAAGTTCCAAATTCCCACGAAATCATGGGATGGATCTAAGAGCTAATGAAAAGTTTATCTATTTGGAGAGCTTTCGAAAAAGTGAGCAAATAAAATCTTAAAACTAAAACGCACTGTATCCCCCGTGGGACATCCTTAACTCAAGCAAAGAACAGTCGAAATTCAGGACTAGGTTCTGTGGGATCAGGGGCAAGCTAAGGTTCACACAGCCAACGCAGCACGATTAGGCGACAGCGGCACAGAAGCGCAGTCCTCTCTGTTACACTAGCTAGCTAGACTAGCGACTAGTAGTGTCATCCTTCATCATGTCATCTGAGCCTGGCATTGCTAAGACCAACAATGAAGGTGCCGTTCCTGAGTCACCTCTTCTGTTTGCGGATGACTTGGTTTGGAGTGGCCAGATTCTATCGTTTGTGGGTGTTGGACAGTATGCTTTCGTGGGGGCTGTCAACAAGAAGATGAATCAACTGTACAAAGAGTACTGCAAAATTGAACTCAAGAATAATCCAAGAGAGGTAGAGGGTTACCCTGGATGGTATCCTTACAAGCGCTCTGCAGAAAGCACTGATACTCTTTGCAGCGAAACATTCTGTAACCAGCCACGTGCAGAATACTGGCTCAACGACAATTCCTACAACAGGACACCTAATCATGATCATGTTTGTGATGTAATTGCCAAAACTGGGAATATTTTGGTGATGAAATGGGCAAGACAACAAGGATTCCCTTGGAATGAGTATACATGCTTAGCTGCAGCTCGAAATGGACATTTGGAAATGCTCCAATGGTTAAGAGAGAATGGTTGTCCATGGAATGCGTGGACATGTTCATCCGCTGCTGAAGGTGGACATTTGGAAATTCTAAAGTGGGCTCGTGAAAATGGTTGTCCATGGAATTATTGGACATGTACCAATGCTGCTGCAAATGGGCATTTGGAAATTCTAAAATGGGCTCGTGAAAATGGCTGTCCATGGGATGATTCGACATGCTGGGCTGCTGCTACAGGTGGACATTTGGAGGTTTTGAAGTGGTTACGAGAGAATGGTTGTCCATGGAATTGGCAGACATGTACAGTTGCTGCTGAAAGTGGACATTTGGAAATTTTAAAGTGGGCTCATGAAAATGGTTGTCCATGGGATGAACGAACATGTGCTCAAGCTGCTGAAGGTGGACACTTGGAGGTTTTGAAGTGGTTACGAGAGAATGGTTGTCCATGGGATGAAAAGACATATCGAGCTGCCTGCAGGAAAAACCAAAGCGAAGTGATCCAGTGGCTACGTGACAATGGCTGCCCTGGGTCTCATGACGAGGATGAAGGGCACTAATATAGCAACATCATTTATGGTAAAGTTAGAAATGAATCGAATCAAAAGCAGGCAATGCTGAAGTTTCACCTCCGAGTGGCATGGGATGCAGACTATCATTACTTCAGAAAGCATACTGTATAGTTAACCGAATCGAGTCGAGTCATGTAGTCCCTCTCAATGATTATTTGATTTGAGGCGTGGTGCAATTGTTTCGTGTGAAGGGGCAGACCACTGGATGCAGTAACCACTTCTCCAGCCGCTAAAGAGTTCCTGTACCGGTACCCACGAGCTTGTCCCCCGCCATCACGTGGACACATGTACCGTACTACTAATGTATGATAGTTCCGACTTGACTCAACTTTATCCACCGTGCGTCCACTCCCCACCTTCGGGCGGTCGATAGGCCTTCGAAAAGAAGTCATCTTCTTCCAAAGGTTGCATGGTGTACCGGTACGAGGACCTCATGGCCGGAAATATGGATTCAGTGATAGTTGAAACTCTTACGGGGATCCCTTGATAGTTGGGACTACATGCATGAAGAATCACGGGTGGCCATGTGTGTCGTCCGTCCAAAAAGAACCCGTACATGTATATAGTAGACACGTTCGTACATGTAGCGGGCAAGGAAGCAAGGAAGCAAGGAAGCGAGCAAGCAAGAACAACAATCTCATCAGACAACAGGCAGTCGACATAGTTTGGGAAACGTACATGTACAGTCAATCAATCAATCAATCAATCAATTTACAATCAGGTACGTAATTTGTTCATGTCAGTCAAAATCTAAACACGTGTGTCCAGCGGTAGCTGGCTCCGAGTCCTTTTTTATCCCCAGCGCGGAGGTCCTCCACCTTTGAAGAATCGAAACCAATCATCGACAGGCAGGGGCTGAACACCTTGAACGGGGACGAATGATTCGGAGGTAGCTTGCACCCGGATTCCCTCGTAGTTGGGACTATTTTGGTTTCCGTATCGGTTGGTATAGTAGACGTTGATTCGATTCAAGTGTTGGAGGCAGGCAGAAAGCAAGCAAGAGAAACAAGTAGCAACATGAAATTGAGTTGGTCGTACATGACATGTAGGAATAGACGTGATATGATCTAGGTAATAGAGCTTTAAAAGAATTGCTGGTTTTGTGCGGGGTACGTACGTTCCGATTGGTGGGGTTGTACGCACGGACATCAATAATTGATCATCATTTTCCAAATCGAATCATGCACTTTCATGCATTCCGTTTTGACTGCCTGACTGACCGACTAGCACTAGCACTACACTATGATAGTGTATGATTGTATCACTTACTCGGATAGCTTGGGAAGCAAGTCTTCAATGACTTCACCGTCTGTGTTGACTAGGTCGAATCGAAGAGGATGGAAGTAGTCAAGAGTATCAGGAGCAGTGTTGATTTGGATTCCTCCCAAGACGGCGAATCCGTTTTTCTTTCCACCGGCAGCTCCTCCTTTGACAATGTCTTGCATGAGCATGTCTTGACTGTCGTAGAGTGCGTATGGGAGTTCCTTCATTCGGTCGTCACCGGCATCCGAGAGACGCTTTCCGTGTGGCAAGATGAGTTCTTGTACGGCCCCTTGCTGGAAGTCGGTGAACTGTTGAATGGCAGTCTTGATGACGGCACCACCGTCAGTGATTCCCTTGAGGTAGTTGGAGGCAGCAATGGCGGAACCACAGCAGTTGTCGACGAGTTCAATTCCCACACGTTCGACCTTTCCAACTTCTCCGGACTTGGAGATGCCAACTATAGTATAAGGCAAAAAGACAACAGTGAGCATCCAGGACAATGTCGCTATTGTATGGCTATATGTATGTGTACAGTACGTACCGTGAGGTCCGTAGATGATGAGACAAGATCCATCATCGGGAATGTGCGCGGCCATGGCGCCAAATCCAGTGTTTCCAGCAAAGGGGAATCCACTGAGTCCTCCCAAGTTGAAGTTGTTTCCGTATATTTTGACAAAGTCGTCTTCCAATCGACGCGCCAATTCGTCGCAGCAGAGCGAAGTGGCCAAGAGCGTGTTGTCAGCCGTGAAGCCCTTTTCAGCCAAGATGGAGACAACCTTGTTTTCCAAGCTCAGATTGTCCAAGGCGCCGGGGAACGTAGCTTCGATGTTGCCGACATACGGAGTGAATTCTTGTGAAGGCGTGTCTTCGAAGATCTTGGCGACCTTGTCCAGAATCACTTGCTTCTCGGCGTCCGTAAACGCAGCTTGCTTCAAAGCGCTGGAACTGGAACTGGAACTGCGGGGAGTAAAGGCCGCGGGACTAAACGCACTGGCAGAAGCCACAAGCAGGGAGAGAGCACCAAGGAACTTCATCTTTGTTTTATTCTTATTAAGCTTCAGGTAAATGTACTATTAATACTAGCTAGCTTTCAGGTGGTGGACAACAAAATAATGGATGATCGTCGACTTGACTTGCAATTGACTTGCAATTGATGGGCCACAACCACAAGGAGCGAGGAGCGAGAAAAACCAAGATACGAGCTTTCTATCCAGAGGTCAAGCCAATGACGTATGTCATCCCAGACGTATAATTTGAGTATTCTGATTTGACTATTTAATAAATATGTATTAATTAAAACGCATCAGCTAAAGGAACAATCTCAATGTCACGTATCAATAGAATAATTATTCATTGATACAAGTATTCAAATAGAGCATCGCCACAGATATCCTGATTCTTGGAACAACCGTGCTACCTTTGGTCTTTTGCAACGCAGTACTGACGTGGATCTTTGTGATGTCATCGAGTGTCAAAGATCTTGGAAGCAAATCGAAGACAGTTAAGACAGATAAGGCTGTCATTGCATCGCTTTTCTTTGTTTTCAGGGTTTGCTACTAGCTAGCTAGCTCTAGCTAGACAAGGCCTTTTAATTGCAAGGCAGGTGATTGTAAGATGCTTCTATTAAAAATACAAGAACGGCTCCAAACTCGTCCATACGGTACGGTACCAATGCGACGCGGAGCGATGATTTTGAGGAGGCGGCTACGTTGAGGACTGGCAGCTCTTGTACTCTTCTAGCTATGATGCAGCCATTGCTTAGTGGTCCTTAGCTATGCATAGGTATGCTCAACAATATATTATGTACTCAAGTTTGATTCATTCGCATTGCTACCCCACTTACTACCATGCGAAGGAAAGATCGCGAAGGAATACAGTACTGCGCTTTCGCGTGACAGTTCCCGGCCATAGTGCGCCGTCTCTATGTTCGCTCGATTGTTCTTCTCCCGGCCGACTTTTCAAATCGAAACATCGTTGCAGGAGAGTCTTGCATTCATGGCTGCTCGTGCACGAGTCCCAAAGAGGAAACCCTGACAGAGCAGCGCACCGCGCCGCACGCTGTGTCCCGATGGGCACGAGCATCGGCTCATTGCGTGCGCAGAACATACATTAATTGCCCTCGCGATACCGGTATGTACCGGTACCAGGTAGATAGTCATACTATTAATAATATGCATACGATGCAGATCACGAAACAGTTGGCTCACCGACACTCGAAAATTTGGATCCGCGGAAAGTCGCGTGCGCGAGGGCAATTCACATCGCGGACTTTCGAAACCTTTAGAGCACCTTCAAGCTATCATTGTACCGTGGCTATTAATAGCTAGCTCATAAATAGTACTACCTGGTAGTAGCTAGTATTAATAAAATTGTTACAATCATGGGCAAAAAGGCAAAAGACGAAATGCGGCGGCAAAAGAAGCTTGCAGCTGTAGCACCTCGGGGATCATCCACCCCCCGCACTATCGGAGGCAGAAGACAACAACGACAGCATGCACAGAACCTCAAGGCTCGAGAAATTGCGCATCAGCAGGAACGTGAAATGCTCTATTTGGAAGCCAAGTTAAGTCAGCTTGACGCGGCGTCCAGGCTGAACGAGCTCAATCTGAGGGACTTGAAAGCCAAGTTGAGCGATCTCAATGCTCCTCCTTCGACCCCGTCGACCCCGAAACCGAAACCGAAACCGAAACCCAAAGCAGTGCCAAAGCGAATTCAAATCACTGCCAATCCAATCGAACCCAAACGGGAGCAGCAACCAGTGGTGGAGGAGAATCACAATCCACCCACTCCATCGCAAGGAGAAAAGTCAGTCTGCTATTCCGTTGATTCCATTTCAAGTTATAACCAGGACCAAGAACAATACCAAGAGGTCCTGCGCTTGTCGACGATCCGATCTCAAGACGCAAAATCGACATCCAAATCTAGCCACAGTCGGGAACTTTATTCGTGTACGGAAGTTAGAGTGGTTCCGGTGACGCTCAGAGAACTCCAGAGTGACAGGCAAGTTGAATCTACATGTAAATCAGAAGACAAGCGAGATGATGAAGATGAAGATGAAGATGAAGAAGACCAAGAAGGAAAGCAGGAGCATGGTGATTGGTTGCACGAATTCAAAGGCCAAAACCTGTTCTGTCTGAATCCTCCCGAGGGGGAGGCGACGTCTTTTGTGGACAAGTGGAGGAATCAAGCTGATCAATGTCGGCAACACTTTGATCAAGACACGGACTACAAGTGGGACGCGCCGCGGGCATCCCACTTCGGGTTCTACTTCAGCTATATGTGGATCCTATTGTCTGACAAAGACGACAGCTTCCAAGACAGGATCACCGAGGAAGACCGTGATTTCATCAGGAAGGTCAGCAGAGACCAACAGCAGCCTAGTTTCTTCCGAGCGCATGCACTGCTGCTCCGCGCACTCACCGACGGAATCAAGAACAATCTGCAAACCGCGGAGAACTTTGTTCGAGGTTCTATCCTTATCTGTAGTGCTGCTTTTGATCAGGACAAGCAGAGGGTTATCGTGCAACTTTCAGGTTCCGTTCACGTTATTGGGAATCTGTTGCACGAACTCGAACAAAAATGCAAAGAGACCATGCTTCGGGTTACCAATCAGCGAGAGGACATGGTGGCTGAAGTCGTGGAGGTCGAAAGCTTGGGTGATGAGAACACTAGTGGCGAAATTGTGAGTTGGGATTGCAGTGCACATGCGCCGCTGTTTCAAGTATTGCTGGACCTGGGCAAATATTGCAGAAGTGGTAGTCAGTAGGGAATGAAGGTTCGCGCGGTGCCTGTCGGTTTTGGGTGGTTGCACACAGAAACTCAGGGGAATCAACCTTGTCTTTATTGAAGCTCCTTCACCATACAAAGGCAATCGGAGGAGTCTTGGCTTGACATGGCCCAACCTGGCTGATCTGGATGGCTCGTGTGCGGTGCGCTCCTGTGCCATACATGCAATCATCGGGTGTCTCGTTCGGCCAACTCTTTTCTTTGATGGAAGCTGGCCCTCCCGGTACCAGTACGGTCTTCAGTTAATTTATACATGGATTGATGTACATGTACCGGTACCCCGTAGAATTTAGGAAGAAATGCTTTGGTCTGCTTGATGGAGGAGGAGACACGGAGTCGACAACTGAGTCGGAAATTGGGATCTCAAGGTATCGAGTGAGCCAAAGGCGAAAGTCCCTAGCTAGCATTCAGAACGAACGCACAAGCATGAACATTGGGACCGTAAAAATAGATTGAGTGGACGTGTAACAAATCTACGAAATCATCTTGCTTGCTTGCTTGCTTGCGAGGATGGATAGCCCTCGAGCGACAGGGATCGATGAAAGCCCGAATTCAACGTTCGCTGGTTGAAGCCGCACATCTCTCTCGAGGTATTACTGTCTTTGTTCATGTTCCACAATCAGCATGCACATTCACTAGACTATTTAGGCTACGTAATTCGGACGTCCACCCCTCGTGTTAGTAGTTCGCAACGAGATCTCCACAGGAAATGAAGAGCTGTCTGACTTTGGAGCGAATTGAATATCGTGGAGCCAGATCCGGACGTCAAGCTTCTAGGCTTGCTCCATCTTCTGGACCAGTTTGCCTGTCATTTCAGACACTTTCTCACCACATTTCCTTGCCATGTCAGCAGCCTTGCCGTTTTTGTTGGCTGCCAGATGCGCCACACCTGCAGCCCCCAGGATACCGCCAAAAGATCCTGCCACCACAAACCCAACAGCTCCTCCAGCGATGGCAGCTCCTGTAATGTATTCTTCCAAGGAATTGTTGCTCCTCGGAGATCTCGTGTTCAAGGTCTCCTCTCCTTCACGACCATGGATCTCAGCATCACGAAACACACACTTCTCCTCGTTCTCTTGGAGGTCCACCTGGTCTCCTGTGTTGTCCTTGTTTTCTTCGCCGCAACCGCTAGATGAAGCGACCCAGAGGCAGTCCTCTTGCGTGTCCGCCTGCTCTGCATCAATGTGGCTCACGATTGCAAAAGAACTAGAGCCAGGATTCTTTGAATTGTACAGCTTGTCAGCCCAGGGATCCACAGCTCTGACACAAGATTGATCGAGGTTCTTGGTGTCTTCCAATGGAGTAGCAAGAGCCTGGAATCGCTTCCTTAGAAACTCTAGTTCTGTCGACTCTGGAGTAGGTTTGACCTGGATGGATGGGATTCTGTGGGTGACATTAACCTTGGCCACATGATCCTCCGTAGCATGGTTCAAGTTTTCCTTCATGTCTTCGTCTTCAACATCACAGAAATCAAAACTACCGATGGCTTTAGGTTCTTGCTTGGGGCCTGCAGGTTCCTGTTTGGCAACTGGGAGACTCAATCCTGTCAGCACCCCATAGAGCTCTGTTGTGTCAGGGATATCCTGTTCAGCCGCATGAGGAACCCTCAGCTGTCTTGGTAGAGAATGGTCTCCACTTGCCAGAGAGTCCTTCCGGATGCCCTTGCAGTCAACATGTTCATAATCCATGATGTTGGTTGATTCGTCTGGGACCTCATTCTGTGTAATGTTTAGTTGGGACTGGACAAAGTCAGGATCAGCCTGATTTGACTTTTCTTCCACACAAGCTGGTTCTGTTGGGTTTGCTGGAGGGAAGGGGCTCATCTTGTTGTTCGTTGACTCAGCGTCAAGAAGGGATCCACCTTGAGGAGCACATGGAAATGCTTTCACCTCTGTCAGAGTCTCTTTGTTGAAATCAGGGTTTGTGGATGGTACAGCTGCTGTGCCCAGCATGGAAGTTTGTGGTTCTTGAACTACATGTAGCGAACCTAGCCCTGTCCCCATTGCGACCGGAACAGAATATCCAATGGGGGCAGCAATGGGTTCCAATGCTTCTTTGAGGGTCATTTGCAAGGTGGGTTCATAAGAGACTTGATGGAGCTTTGCAATTTTGGTCATGTAGTTCTGAACCAAGAATGCAGTCGGAGGAGACAGAGACAGCTTTTCCACAATCCTTGGATTGACAACACCATCCTTGTTGTTGTCTGCATCCATGGCAAGTGTTTTGCCAAACTTGGCAACTAGCTGCTGTTTGATTTCTTGGAGCTCTGGAATGTCTACACGGGGAGCCGCATAGATCAAGTCTGACACACAAGGCACAAGATCAGGTGGGCACTCCATCTTCAAGTGCTTTATTAGTTGAACTCTCTCTACCAGCAATTGGCATTCAAGCTGAAGAATCTCATATGCCTCAATAAGATAGTCATCTTTGATGAGTCTTTCTGTTCGAATCCTTGCCTTTTCTTCTTTGGGGGGATCTTCGGCCAGTAGCACGGCGACTTCTCTCATGTTTTGTTTCATGAGGGCCATCTTTTTGTTCTTGGCAACATCAAAGCGGCTACTGGCCAGCTTTAGTGCTGCTTTGAGCTTGGTTGCATCAAATGATCCTCTGCTGAACATGTTGCTTGGGAATGCACAGGGTCAGTTTGTTTGGATTGTGTGACGAGGAGACAGGAACGTTCTGGTTCACGAATCGAAGCACTCGAATTGGACTGTTTGGATCTTTGTGTCGTGCTGTGACTGAAGCTGCTTTCGCTGACACGTGCCAGTTTCATATGCTCCCGGATTTGCCGGTGTTGGCTGTACCAGGGGGATCATACTATAGTGGCGTTACGGGTGTTCAATGCAATGCAGCTTGCAATTGTGGAAGGATCCAATGGTGACACCCGATCGCGAGCGTCTCGAGCTACGATTGTATGAGGGGATTACCCGCCGCAACGCTGGGCGTCATGCAGCGCAACAAGCAATCAATTCTTCATTGAGCGAAGTCTGATGGCATGATATACCGTGTGCAACCCGACCACGAACCCGAGCTCTAGCCAAATCGAAGAAGCGAAAGAGCATGTGTACGTTGCAGCTGTCTACTCGAGTACCGAAGTAGCCAGTAGATAGCTAGCTAGAAAAGTGAACCTCGGTCTGGTAAAGCTGCAGTCACTGCACTCTTTTTGTTCTACCGCAGTGCTTTTTGCTCCGTCTCTTTGCTAAGAATCTTGCAAGTTCAACAGACCCTAACGATTGCATCAATGCCCCCCCCCCCCGCCGCCGCCGCCGCCGCCGCACAAACCTATTGCTTGGATCCAGTAGCACGACGATGGTTGGTTTTGGTGAATGGTGCGGAAATGAAATGATTGCCTCACTAGCTAGCTACTGCAATGAAGGTACAATGGATGGTTCGCAATACTGGTGTATTATTCCAAGGGCCGCTACAGCAGTGCAAGGACCCGATCAGAGCGCAGAGAGAGCTCACGAAATCTCAGACGCGTGTGGAAAACTACTGACCTTCCCAATCCGACTTCCGCACTTCAAAACGAGCGACAGCAACATGATCGGTCCTCAGCTTGTTAAAAAACACAAAGCTGATCATTCTTTTAATAGTGCAATGATGCGCCCACAGAGGGCCGACTTGATCTTAACAAGAACGCCGCCAGTCTTACCCCGAAGCGTGACAGTTTGCGTGCTTTTGCTGCAAGCCACAAGTGACATCCAGCCAGTACTATTCAGCACAATGATCTGGCCAACACGATGAAACTCAGTGCGGTTGCTGGAGTGACGCAGGACCAAATCCCTCGCCCTCTGGCAGACATTATGGATAGCAATCGCCGCTTACGGAAAGGAAACGTACAAAAAAAACTGAACATCTAATAACGGATTCAGACGAGATGTGCTTGAGGAAAGGAAAAGTACGAGTGCATCTTTCAGGGCTTTCGATCGGGATGGGGACCAAAGCATAGTGAGTTCATCAAGTGGTGCCAAGAAGAAGGCGTTCAGATCTGCACTCTCTTTGCCTGGCTTCTTTTAACGAGAACTGGAACCGGGGTGACCCAGATTAGATGCCGTGATGGATCTATTGCTCGAATACTATACTACATTGCGTGTTCAGGCCCTCCAACGAGGCTTTCGTATCCGATTTCTGAGGCAAGTCTGGTTGATTGTCTGTCGCCCACACACCGCGGGTTGTACACGGCCCGTTTCACGGGCGGCATGCTTGTGAATATTGGACAGTCCTGCGGTGGCCGGTCCGGCATTGTGGGTGCGCCATCTATAGTCCAGAAAGTGATGGACAAGAAGATCTTTTATTAGTTTAGGAATTACAAAGTCCCCGGAGGGATAAGTCCTATAATTAGATTTGAAACGGTCTGTGATGGCCTCTTGCTAGGGCCATCCTGTAACCGGACAAGACGATCACTGATAAGGATGCCATTGAAGAGACCATGTTGACACGTTGCCATTTTGGTTCACAGACTCATCCTAGAGTCCTTCACCATGAGACCCAGGGCAGCCATTGTCACGTAGCCACTGGATCACGTCTCTTTTGCCGGCAGCTCTAAATGTCTGCTCATCCCATGGACAACCATTTTCACGAGCCCACTTCAAAATTTCCAAATGTCCAGATCGAGCAGCATGGGTACATGTCCCTGCATCCCAGGGACAACCATTCTCTCGTAACCACTTCAAAACATCCAAATGTCCTCCTTCAGCAGCTTGAGCACATGTTCGTTCATCCCATGGACACTCATTTTCACGAGCCCACTTTACAATTTCCAAATGGCCATTTTGTGCAGCATAATGACATGTATCTTCATCCCATGGACAACCATTTTCATGAGCCCACTTTAGAATTTCCAAATTCCCATTTCCAGCAGCAACGGCACATGTGTGATAATTCCATGGACAACCATTCTCTCGTAACCACTTCAAAACCTCCAAGTGTCCACCTGTAGCAGCACGTGTACATGTATACTCATCCCATGGACAGCCATTTTCACGAGCCCACTTTAGAATTTCCAAATTCCCATTTCCAGCAGCATAGCTACATGTCTGCCAATTCCATGGACAACCATTTTCACGAGCCCACTTCAAAACCTCCAAATGCCCATTTGCAGCAGCATAATGACATGTATATCCATCCCATGGACAACCATTTTCACGAGCCCACTTCAGAATTTCCAAGTGGCCACCTTCAGCAGCACGAGCACATGTATATCCATCCCATGGGCACCCATTTGCATGCAGCCATTGGAGCATTTCCAAATGTCCATGTTGAGCAGCTTTAGCACATGTATTTACATCCCATGGGAATCCTTGTTGCCGTGCCCATTTCATGACCATAATATTTCCAACTGCGGCAATGGCAGTGCAAACAAGACGATCGACAGGTTTCTTATGGTCGGAATTATCCTTGAGCCAGTATTCTGCACGGGGTAGATTACAGAATGTTTCACTGCAAAGAGTGTCGGTGATTTCTGCAGAGCGCCTGACAGAATAATCTCCAGGGTTAGACTTAACCTTTCTTGGATTTTTGTTGAGTTCAACTTTGCAGTACTCTTTGTATAGTCGATTCATCTTCTTGTTGACAGCCCCCACGAAAGCATACTGTCCAACACCAATAAAAGGGAGAATGCCTTGGATCGAAAGGCCGTCATCAGTGGCTGACAGAAGAGGAGATTCTGTACTAGTACATGTACCGGTAGTACCCTTGGCATTATTAGTGGCAGTATTCATGGTGCTTTTATCTGCCATGGTTGTGGATAGCAATCTAGCTAGCTAGCAAGTAACCGATAAGAGCTCAAACTTCCCTGCTCTTTAAGGTAAAACCCATACAGTATGGACTGGGCAGCGGTAATCTGGCAGGGAGGCTGCCGCACCGGTAGCCACTTTTGGACTAGCCAGCTTTAGCTCGCTAGCTAGCTAGCTGGCTAGCTAGTAAGTAGTAAGGGGTATGCTTTGGGTTCGGGGTTCAATTCGATTCGATTCGATTCGATTGATCATTCATTTGAATGAATAGAAATTGCATCGCACCGAATATCTCTTCGAGTTTCTCTGTGTAGGCTGACTGACTCTCTTACGGAACACTACTGTACATGTAAAGTGTCCGAGCCTTCCGTTTGGCTTCGAAAAGCGGCAATGGTTAACATTGTTGCAACAAGTAAGTGAAGCTCACAATCATTCATTCAACATGAGAGTTCCTGCTGAACAAGCTACTAGTACGGCAGCTGCCCCTTCCCCAACTCATGGCACTACTGGTAGTAGTACTGTCTCTACCAATGGTAGCCAGCCCAAGCCCAAGCCCAAGCACAGTAGTAGTAAGCCACTGAAGAGTGTGAAGAAGAGCATGAAGCACGCAGCGTCGTTACTGATTCCTTCGGACCATGACTACCGTTGGGAAGAGTTGCAAGAGATTGAGAAACGACGACGCGCGATTTTGCAGAACGTGGAAGAACCAACGTGGAAAGTGTTGCTTCACTGGGACGGCACGGTGCTGCGCATTCTAGCTTGGAATCCACTGCTGTGGATCACCATGGCGACCTATGTCTGCGTGCGGCTGTTTGCCAGGGATCTCATTCCAGAGTACATGGGCCAAATGACGTCGGATAGTATGACGGTGCTGGGCGGATTCTTGTCCTTCTTTCTCGTCTTTTACGTCAATCAGAACCACAAGCGCTTCTTTGGACTCTACAGCGATAGCATGGCGTGCAAGGGACGCATCTTTGATGTCGCCACTCTGGCGGTCAACACTCTGCCCTTTCAACAAGCGCACAGGCTTGTCAGGTACATGAATGCTGCACATGCTGCAGGATATGTAGGACTCAGCGAAATATATCCAAGCAAGTCCTACTTCAAACACATCAACCAACACCTAGGATTGCTCACAGAGGAGGAACAAGCCAGATTGAATGACATCAACCTAGACATGGGAGGATCCTGTAACCGAGAAATCATTGTCTGGTGCATTCGAGAAATTCAAACAGCAAGGGTAAGACAGGCCGATGGACATGATTGTGGATTCTCATTCATTCAATCACTCACTCACTTTGTATACATTATTTACCAGGCCAAAGGACTGCTAGATCCGGAACTTGCCAATCAATTTCGAGAGCAGATCCTCAAGCTGCGAGCCAGCCTTGGAAAACCATACGATGCCAAAGATCTTCCCATTCCCTTCTTTTACGTACATTTCATTTGCCTCTTGACAACCTTGTACTTGCCTCTATTTGCCGTCACATCCGCCATGGAAGCAGGCACGGGAGAAGAAACACATTGGTCGGCTGGAATCATCAAGGGACTCGTCGTACTCCTGCAAGCCATTTTCGTCATTGGGTTGCGTGTTCTGGGACAGAAAATGAGTGATCCATACGGAGATGACTTGATAGATTTGTCCGTCATGTACTACGTACACTTTACATGGACACATTCCAATCGCATTCTAAAGAGCCACTTTCCAGAAGAAGCATCCACACTGGTGGAAACGGATCTCGTAGAACAGAGACCAGAGTCGGTCGGAAAAGCCTGGGAACCACAAAAGGAAACACAACAATCCACTACCGGGACGGCCACTGCCACGGATCACCACAGTGTCTTCACCACCAGCACTGACAGCTCCAACATCTGCAGTAGGATTATCCGCAATCCGCAAATCAAGTCATTTGTCTAGCTAGTAGCTAGACTACGGTTCGGTATACCGGGTAGATAGCTAGAGAATGAATTCGACACTGACTGAGCTCTCACCGCAAATACTATGCATATCATAGCTAGACCTAGCAGTCCAAGCGGAACCAACCTACCGTACCGTACATGACGTCCAGGTGAGAGGGATACGGTAGCTAAAAAGTCATCGATGGATCCGTTGCTCGACTTGGCTCGCTGCCATGATGGAGACGTACTAGCTATAGAGCTTGGAAAGAAATCGATCAGTAAAAAGTTGTTGCTCGACTTAAGTCTTTTCGATTGATTTTAAATCTTTTAGTCCTGATGTCGTAGTTCGGATAGTTGGACCCGGAAATGCGTTTGGTTTTAGTTTTACAAACAGCAAACAGCAACAACCACTGCGGCCACAGATATTACTACTAGTAGTACCCTGCTGCCAATAGCAGCACCATGAATACTATTAATGATACTAAGACCAACAATGAAGGTACTACTACTAGTAGTACCGACTCACCTCTTCTGTTTGCGGATGATTTAGTTTGGAGTGGCCAGATTCTATCGTTTGTGGTTGCTAGTACCGGTACTCCTTCTGCAGCTGCCAATAGCAGCACCGCTAATAACAATAAGAAACAGAAGATGTCTCCTCCCTTCGAATCTCTTTTGTTGGCTGATGACGGCCTTTCGATCCAAGGTATTCTCCCTTTTATTGGTGTTGGACAGTATGCTTTTGTAGGAGCTGTGAACAAGAAGATGAATCAACTGTACAAAGAGTACTGCAAAATTGAACTAAAGAATAATCCAAGAAAGGTTAAGTCTAACCCTGGAGATTATTCTGTCAGGCGCTCTGCAGAAATCACCGACACTCTTTGCAGCGAAACATTCTGTAATCTACCCCGTGCAGAATACTGGTTCAAGGACAATTCTAGCAACAAAAAGCCTGGTCGCCATCTTGTTTGTGCTGCCATTGCCAAAATTGGAAATATTATGGTCATGAAATGGGCACGGCAACAAGGATTCTATTGGAGTGAAAATACATGTGCTGCAGCGGCTAGAAATGGACATTTTGAATTACTCAAATGGCTGCATGCAAATGGCTGTCCATGGAATGCATGGACATGCTACAATGCTGCTTCAAATGGACATTTCGAAGTTTTGAAGTGGGCTCGTGAAAATGGTTGTCCATGGAGTGCATATACATGTCCTCACGCTGCTGAAAATGGGCATTTGGAGATTTTGAAGTGGGCTCGTGAGAATGGGTGTCCATGGAATGCAGACACATGCTCAAGTGCGGCTAAAAGTGGCCATTTGGATATTCTGAAGTGGGCTCGTGAAAATGGTTGTCCATGGAATTGGCAGACATGTACAGTTGCTGCTGAAAGTGGACATTTGGAAATTTTAAAGTGGGCTCATGAAAATGGTTGTCCATGGGATGAACGGACATGCGAGAAGGCTGCCGAAAATGGACATTTGGATGTTTTAAAGTGGGCACATGAAAATGGTTGTCCATGGGATGAAGAGACATGTCAAGAGGCCGCCGAAAATGGACATTTGGATGTTTTAAAGTGGGCTCATGAAAATGGTTGTCCATGGGATGAAGGGACATATCAAGCTGCCTGCATGAATAACCACAGCGAAGTGATCCAGTGGCTACGTGACAATGGTTGCCCTGGTTCTCATGATGAAGGACACGAAGATCATTCATGGTAAGGTGAGAAATCGAATCAAAAGTAGACAATGCGCATGTCTATCCTTACCTTAGCTAGCTATTGGCTCTGGTTGCGTCGGCCACTCAGAACAGTCGCAATTTCCGTATAGTAGCTATAGTAGCAGCCACTAGCTAGCCTGTAGAGGCGTTTTGGCGCTCGGTGAATGAGGAAGTGTCATGCTGGCTTTGCGGAACAAAAGGGAGTGAATTTGGTCAAGAAATGACAGAAACGTTTAGAAATCTGGGATTTTGGAAGTCTTCCATGCATGCATTCAGAAGCATCCGCTGCTAAAAATGGCCTACAATCTGGGAACCTCTGTGGTTGAGTCCTACTGTAAATTGTTTTCTATAAGAAAATTTTATGAAATTTCAAGTTATGGATTGCCAGAACCAGTGCTGGGTGTTTGTGGTCGTTGGGGTGTGAACTCCCTGCTTGTCGCAGTAGTGGCAGGAGTATCCAGAGAGACTCCTCTTTCAGCCTTGTTGCTTGCAATGGATCGTCCCCGAACTTCCAGGTCGGTGGTCCACAAAATACCTGCAGTTGCATAGAAAATTCCGTTTTGCGGCTTGGCTGACCACACCGCTCCCTCGGTCAACGCTTGCAGAGACATATTGTCAAACACATCGAAAAGTTCCTTGATGTGAGGAGTCACCCCATCAAACATAAAGTCTGAGTCAAAGTAGAGACGTTGACTGTATCGACTGTCCGTAGGATTGGGAATGAACTCTGTCGTCAGCAATGTCAAGTCATGCCCAATCAATGTCGTTTCGTCAGAGTTTTCGTATTGCTCAGATATAAGACCAAAGAAATAAACCTCCAAGGCAGATCGAAGGCCTTCATACTCTTCAGGTTCTGGTAATCGATCTGTGTAGCCAGGATAGTTGATGTAGAACTGGATTTGGTACCTCATTCTCACCAAGCCCTCTGGTGTCGGAGACATGGTTGGCGCTGATGTGACAACGGTAGCCTCGGTGGGTGTTACAGTTGGAATCGACGTAATACTGGTGGACGTGGGAGCAGCTGTCGTGGCGGCAGCACTCGAGGGAGAGCTTGTCGTCGCTTCTGTTGGAGCGGCGGTGAAAGGAGTTCCTTCTGCAGGCGCACTGGAGGTTGGAGACGCTGTACTAGAAGGAGCAGTAGTAGGCGACATTGCGGCGCCCGTAGGAGAAGCAGTGGCCACAGACGACGGATAGGTAGTGGTAGAGACCGATGGAGAAGCAGTGGCGACAGACGACGGAGAGGCAGTAGCAGAAGCCGATGGAGAGGCAGTAGTAGAAACAGATGGAGAGGCAGTGGTAGAAACCGATGGAAAGGTGTTGGTAGCAGACGATGGAGAAGCCGTGACCACGGAGGGAGCTTCTGTCGGACTGGAAGTGGCCACGGTTGCAGAAAGCGACTCCGAAGGAGCATCCGATGGTATACCGGTAGCCGCTGAGGAACCCGATGGTGAGGAGGTCACTGTACCGGTAGGAGGAAGCGTAACTGAAACGTCTCCGCCAACTTCACCAATTGTAGGCATCGTTGATGGTGAAGTAGACGGAGACATAGATGGAGCACTTGGCGACAAAGTCGGTGCCAGAGTCCTGACAGCTTCAGGAGAGTTGGTGACCGCCGGTCCAAAATCAAACCAAAGAAGATCCGCTGTTCCGTTGCAGAAATTTAGCAGAAAGTGTTCTTGTTCGATTGGCACCCCCTGCTGGTGCTTGTCCCCATAGATCGGGATCGCCCCTCCAGCCGAAAACAGTTCGAAGTTTTCTTGCAGCTCGGTTGGAAGTCTAGGAAACGAGGGAAGTTCCCTTTGGATTATGTGCAGGTCAAACTCCGGGAAAATCTGCTTGGTGTACTTGTGAATGAACTTAACATACTCTTGCTTGTCAAGCATGTTGTTGTAGTTCTTATCTTCCAGCACAAGGTCCATCAGACACGCATTCATCAAGTCTGTGCTGTTCCAATTTTCTCCTCCGTTTGGTCTGCCCTCCGGCCTCTCTCTGTTCGGTCTTGACACTCCATTGCCCACATTCACGTAGAATTGGGGATGGTACCCAGTGGACTGCATCACCTCTGATCCATCTGAAGACAAGGTGGCAACATAGAAGACAGTCAAAGGGGTCCAGCCGTCGGCGGCAGGATCTTCAGCAAGGACAACGCTCTTTACAGCTTCGTTGAAGTCTGAACTGAACTGAGTCGAGAATATACCCAGCAAAGACGCAAGATCCATCTGCAGCTGTCTGGCTCTTGCATTCGAGACTGCATCGTTCCCCGGCGCAGCGAGGAACAATGGCTCCTTGGGGTTGCATCCGCTGCAGCTCACATTGGCCTTCCACGTAGTGTCCACATAAGGGTTTCCGTCTCCTCGTTCCTCAAATGAGTAAGAGAGAAGAGTAGCATTGTGAACAATTCGTTTGAAGACACCTTCGCACATTCCTGAGACTGAATTGTAGGCGTCTTTGAAAACCGCTTCCATCACTTCCGTGTTGCCTTTGTCGGTGAAGCTAATAAGTTCCGGAGGAACGTTTTCAACAAGCAGGTTGATACGGCCTTCTTCATAGGTGAAGACTTCGCCATTATCAGTGGCACAAATAGGTTCCTCGACGACGTTGGTGGAGTTAGGGGTAGCATCTTGCGCAGTGGACCCGTTCTCTTGATCAAAGATGTTATTTTCACCACCACCCGCAACGGTCTCTTGGTTGAGCTGGTCTGGGCCGAGATTTTGACTCAGCTTTGGGTTCAGCCACTCGAAGTCCTTTTCTACAGGAACACCACCGGTAATCTTTTGCCCCGTGAATTCCACAATGGTGCTTGGGTCAACGGTTGACATGCTGGCGCCATAGAAAGCGTCAATCAGGTCCACCCCGTTTCCCATGAGATCGTTCATTTCTTTCGTCATGTTTGCCACAAAGCTCTTGAGAAACTCCGCGTTCTGAAGCCGTCGTCGCAAGAGTCTTCGATATGTCTCGAGGAACAGAGGTTCCGGATCCATGCACCCGTCGCACAGGACATCTGACGTCCAATTGGTATCTGCGTACTTGATTTCCCCTCGAGTTGAATCGAATGCAGTCATGGGCTCGCAGTCCACGAGGATGGCACCCTGCATGACACGTTGAAACAATCCATCGCAACCATGTCCAACGCGATTAAACACAGCTCGAAAGACGTCTTCCAATTGCGCCAAGGAATCTCCTTTCTGCAGCATTTTGCAGTCTAAGTTTTCAATCATCATGTGAACATTCCCAGTTTCTGTGGTTTGCGACGGGGTTTCTTTGCAAACCGGAACGACATCATCATAGATGGGTCTTTGATGGGACGCAACACCTGCCTGTTCGAGGATATCTTGGGTGACATTAATGTCGCTAAAGGGTGACCCGTTTTCAACTGAACCCATTCGTTCCACTAGTTCCCCATCAAGAGGCGAGATTGTGTACCCATCAAACACGACCACCTTGTTTTCTTGCGTTGCGGCATTGTCAGCTCCGTGGACCACTGTGGTGAGCGCTTGACTGAGATTGGATGCAAAGGCTAGTAGGAACCAAGCCTCCTGTTCATTGACAGCAGCTGTTTGAAGCTCCCGTCGCGTGACACGATCCTTGTCCAATGCCGGCACAGGCAACGCACTGCTTCTGGCAGCTGCCGTGGTAGTTGATGGGGGAGTTTCCAAAGACCCAGCTCCAGGACCACCAGAAACGGCAGAATCACTCCCACCGTACAAGGCGGCTGCCTGGCTGTCGTAATCCTCGGCGCGAATGTAAAAGAGTGGTTCGATATCCGGACAAGCTCCATTGCACCAAACAGATGTTGTCCAGTTGGTTCGGAAGTAGTTGTTGATCTGCTCCCAATCATTTTCATTCAACGTCGCCGACTCGAGTATTCGCTGATAGGTGCCTTGACATTCCCCCGAGACTGTGTTGTAGATGCTGGCAAAGCTCTGTTCAGCCTGTTGCCGATTGACTGGATCTGCCAGCCAGGATGAGTTTGTGATTCCCTGAATGTAAAGCACAACATGACCTTGCTGCAGCAGTGGTTCGACGTTTGCGTCACACTGCCACGCGACCGGCGCCAACTGGTTGTTTCCACGGTTAGTGGTTGTCACGGCAAGTGTTGCCGCGACGGCTCCCGCTCCCATGACTCCCGCCGCGACAGCCACAGCCGTGAGAGCCCCTCCACCGGCCGTGGAAGCGCCCGCTGTGGCCATGGAATTGGCTCCTTGTGCGGTACTGGCGGCAGCATTTTGTGCCGCCGAGACTGCCATCTGTTGTACGACGGCTTGTTGTGGAGGAGGCGCATTTCCCTGTCCAGTTGTGCCCCCGCCGCCGATAGCTCCATTGTTGTTTGCCCCCGCCGCATCACCGGCCAAGTCTGCCCCCGCAGCTTCTAAATCGTCATCTTTTTGACAACAACGACAACATCGTTCAATGAATTTCATGAGTGCCATCATTCCTAGAAAGTTGCAAAGAACCCAGAATAGTGAGCTTCGCACTGCCCCTTCTCTTGCTTCGGCACTGTCTCGTTTATCGGGTCCTTCGTCATGATAGCTGTCTGACACTTGACTCATGGTATCATCCTTGTCGTCTTCATCGCCGTCGTCATTGTCATTTCGAGTATGTACTGTCTCGGACAAGCCCTTGTCCTTGTTGGTATTGTTGTTGGTGGTGTCGTTGTCCTTTTTGTCCTGACTGTCAGCCTTGTCTTTGGTGTTGTTGTTGATATCTTCCTCTTGCATGACGGCCAAGAAGTCATTGGCCATGGACTGTTGCCATTGCTCTCGTTGTTTGTCTAGATCGGTCTTGTTGTCCTTGTTCTTGTCGTTTTCGTCTTGTTTGGGAGTACCAGTAGTAGCTGCAGCTGCTGCTGAGGCAGTGTTTGTTTGTGCACTACTTCTTCGTTTGGTGGCAGCCTCGGCGTCCGCGAGTGCCTCACTGGTAGCACGTAGAACGGCCACGGACATGGCCGCCTTTGGAACGGCCCCCTTGAGTGCGGCAATGGCGGATTGGGTCTTTGCCGACGACGTTCTTCGAGGCGGTACAGTGTCAGTAGAATTAGTATCTTGTTGTTCCGTACTACGAGTAGTACTAGTATCACTGTTTCGTTTGGCAGCTGCCTCTGTTTCTTGTACAGCTTGTGTGGTGGCTCGGATAGCGGCCATGGCAGTCGCTGCTGTGGGCACGGCCTTTTTGAAAGCTGCAATGGACTGTCGGGTCTTGGCTTTGGAGGGTTTGTCCTCCTGCTTGGTTTGTTTGGTTTGTTTTGGTGGAGGCGGGGGCATGTAGTTTTCCAGTCGTTGCAGTTCAGGATCAAAGACCTGACTCAAGTTCATGCTCATTTCCAACTTGTCCAAGCTGTTGTTATTATTGGCGTTGTTGGTACTGGTGGTAGTTGCACTTGGAGTGGATCTTGGTGGTGGAGGTCCTGTAGGTTCCATCATACTATTAATACTCATGGACATATTATGGAAGACAAAGTCTTCTAGACTGGCACTGCTGGAGCCTAGATTGGGAACAGAAGCTGCCATGGATGATTGATGTTCCTTGCTTCTGTGTCTTCTAGGCTTGGATCTTTTCTTGTGGCTCTTGTGACTCTTACTGCTCTTGTGGCTTTTGCTGCTTTTGGAGCTCTTTTGGCTCTGGTTGCTGTTGATGCTGCTCATACTGCCGTGGTGCTTGTTCTTGCTCTTGCTCTTGTTCTTGGATGAGGTCTCTTCAGTCTTAGCACTAGTACTACTACTAGTGCCACTAGGCTTATAGCCAGTGTGCAAGCTATCATCCAGCTCTTGAGTTTCCTCTACCTTGGCCAGTACAGAGGCTCTATACAGTACATAGAAAGATAGATGTGTTCGATGCGTAGACAAAGATATAAAAAGTGAGGGCGCGCCAATCGTTTTTTGCGGAAAGCTAAAAAATTCAAATCTGACGTCAAGTACTGGTTGTACGTGTGACTTACGAAGGATAGGATCTCATGATGAAGGAATCACTGAGAGTGGCGGGATTCACCACGGCGTGTTGCGCCATGGGATGGAAGGCGGCAACACCAAGATCAACACCAAGATCTTCCAAGCTGTCATGGCCGCTCTTACTACCGGTAGTACTAGTACTAGTACTAGTAGTAGTTGCTGTTGTTGGTGTAGCGCTACTACCGGTACGAGGTGGTGCTGTAGTAGACGGACCGCCATGGTCGAAGAGAAAGTCGACAAAGCTGCGATTGTGATCTCCGTGACGCGCACTGGCACTTCTCTCGTCGTCCAAGTCTTCCAACGACTCTTCGTCTTCGTCGTCCAATCGGTTGAAACTCTCGTGCCAATTCTTGATGGAGTTGCTGCGGGACGCCATGGTGATCTTCTTCTTCTAATACTGGTAGTTTACTGGCGCCTTTGTCTTGTTGGTGAATTGGTTGGCGAATTGAATTGAAAGTTTGTTGATGCTTGTTGTCTTCGTGTTTCCATGCACCAAGCAGTCATCGAGATTCAAACTTCCACCTCGTTCTTTTCGAAGTTCATGTGCTGGGTAGGTGACAATGAAGAATTAAAGTTTCTGTAAATTCTGTATCCTACCGTAAACCCTTGCCACGTTTCAATTAACAAAATGACCTTCACAAGCCTCAAGGGAAACCAAGTATGACTTCTGACAGCTGACACACGATTGAGATAATAAGCCCCAAACACTCTCACAATTTCAATTCGGACGCCCTCTTCCCAGCCACACCATCAAACCAGGCTTCCCCATTCAGACCAAGCATCTACGATCTCGATTGCTTCCTTCCCTTTCCCAATGGTACAACCAAGCAACCAAAGCCAGGAGACACATGGAATGGTTGATGGTTCCGAGTTTGAATTCTTTCTAGATCTTTCTTTGTTTCACAGAGAATCCACACCGGTTTGCTACAGCATGTATGTATGTGGTACCGGTAGCTAGCTAGCTAGCTACACAGAGCGACAGATAGATAGAAAAGATGCAGCCATGGTTGCCACAGCCAAACTTGCTACTACTCCAGTAGCTACTAGCTAGCTAGAAACAACCATCCTCCCCAGGAAGATGCATACCGGTACCCAGCCCGATTGTGCTTCTCGTAGGCTTCGGGCTGTACCCTACCGGTACCCTACCAGTAGCAACAATGCCCATTAGCAAGCTAGCTACCGACATAGGTGTAGTACTAGCTAACCAAATGCACAAACACGCTCTCTTAGCTTCCTTCTACTATTGACTAGACTAGCTAGCTGGTTCTTCCTCGTTTGTTGCCTGGACTGCGGGGCCGTAGCTGCACCCAGCCAGCTACTAGCCAGCTCACAAGTCCAAACAGAAATGACTGGCAGTTTGGTACCAGTACTAGTTCACCATTAGATCCAGTTGGGTGGACTGGACTCCACTCTACTCGACCAGACTTCTAAAGATTCAATCCAATACTTAGTTTGGACAGCTGTTTGGACAGGGTTGCTTGTAGAGACGCAGCATGTGCGCTCGACTGAGACTCGTCCAGTGCAGACAGGCATGTCCGTGAGTACAAGTAGCTACATGTACAACTAACCAAATAACTAACTGAAGATTCAATCAATCTAATACATGTAATAGTTATGACGCTTTCTGAACTTGACTGTCACTCCAACCGTAACACGAGCGATGATTTGCCCCACATCGCACAATCCGAGTGACGTGACAGTCGAGTCCACGCAGCAATAATCAAATAATCAAATGAATAAACGAACTGCATGCGCTTTAGCCGCGGTCGGCATTCAAAGCAGCAACACCCAACACGTTGTCAAAGATCCAAATATCTTGACCGGGTTCGGGATTTAGAACCCACAAGCTCTCACCAAACGCCTTCAAATCGAAACCATCAAACTTCTCAAAGACAACACGGGGAGTGGGTTGGTCGCCTCGGAACACAAAATCAGAACTGGTAAATGCCACCAAGTTGTACTCCCGGTCTGTTGTGATCGCGCCTTCAAAGTACTCTTTGGAAACAAAACGAGTTTCCAAAATGGAATCAAGGTTGAACGCGGTATCTAAGGAATACGCTGAGGCCATGTTCGCTGAGAGCCAGTCGTTGATGCTGGTTGCCAGGTCTTGGTATTCTTGATCTGTGGCATCACGATCATTCGGGTCCATGTTGAATTGCCATTCAACTTGAATATTCACAATGCGAGTCTCGGTGGGAGCGGCACTCACAGACGGAGACGACGAAGGAGGGATAGTAGGCGACGCTGTGATGGGAGCCAAGGAGCTTGGAGTGCTTGTGCCAGGAGCAGTCGGTTCTCTGGTGGGTGCCAATGTTGTCGGCGCCGCTGTGGGAGGTCCTGTAGTTGGCGACGCTGTCGTGGGAGCATCTGTAATGACAACGCCCTGGATGTTGTCCCGGATGGCATGGCTGGTGTAGTAACAGATCGCCTCCAATCGAATGATTCGAGCTTCTTCTGCTGCAAAGTCGGCTGGAGTCTTCTTACCGAACTCCATTTCGCCTCCCTCGGCAAACGTCTCATAGTTGTTCTTCACATCCACTGGCAAATCATTGTAGTTGCCAAGACTCTGCGGCCAACTTTGGCCTGGATTCATCGAAAAAAACAGAGCCTTCACAAAGACAAAGTATTCCTCAGCCTTCAAGCCATGGTCCCGAGGAATAGCGTCGGAATTCTTCAGGTCTTTTTCGCACACTTCCACAGAAATAATCACATCGTCTTTTGCACGAATCACGTCGGCGGCATTGTTGGATTGGAAAATGTTGGTGTGGACGGCTGTTCCCACTGTGTGGTGGACCTGTCCACTGCGATCGTACGTCGCAGCGTAGGCGATCTCGATCGGCCTGTACTGACCATTGGGGTCACTCGATTCAAAGAGCTTGGCGCCATCCTCGTAGTATGGTGTGGTGGTGAAATCAGCCAGCAAGGCGTTGACCTCGGTCGTCAGTTTCGCCTGGAAACGCTCAAACAAAGCTTCTTGCAAAAACCGACGAGCAGCACCTGTTGGCGATTGCATGAACAGGGGCTCTTGCAGGCCGTCACAATCGGTACAAGTCATTTTTGTGGTCATGTTCATGTCAACAAAAGTTTCCCTGTCGTCCACCACTACCTGCTCCATTTGGTCAATCGTCAATCGATGTGCCACCCGCTGCAAGGGTCCGTCGCACATCTCTGTGATTTCATTATAGATATCTTGCATGACCGCTTCCAGAATGGTCTTGTTCATGTCCTTGACAAGGTGCTTGATTGACAACTGAAACTTTCCTTCTTCGAGAGCATCAATATCAGGAGGTGGCTCCATCGTAGCACAATCGACCAAGACTCCTTGTGGGATCGCAAACGGACTGGTCGTCTCTCCGGCTTCATCCATGACAGCAAGGTTTTGATCCAAAGAAGCAACATAATAAACATTCACCGTGCCCTCTGGGTTCCCCTTCTTGTACTGAAACGTCAAGGCTGCAGCAAAAGCATTGGCAAACTTTGCCAGTTGCGTGTCGGAGGCAATCTCCAGGCGACGTCCAGCTCGGTCAGCACTGCTTGGGCTTCCATGGACCAAAAAGAGAGGTTCTTGATCGTCGCATCCATCACAGGACACAATGGCACTAAAGTTGCAAGCCATCATGACCTGCCCTTGCTCTCGCCATTCATTGCAACTCAGGACATCGGCTTTCTCCACGACTCGACTGTAGGTACCGTCACAAGCTTTCATCTCATCGTTGTAGACCGATCGAAATTCTTGCTGAACAATGTCGGCTTTAGAATCGAAGAAAGACTTTTCGACGCCATGAAATCTCATTTTGAGGTAACCCTCTTTGAGTTCCAGGGTGGGCGAAGGCAATCCATTGGGAAGCGTGCACGTGGGCATTCCAAGAGGTCGATCAATTGCTCCGCTGGCCCCTGATCCCGACACCAACTGCGCATACACGAACTTTGTCCCTTCCGTTTCTACAATGGTGACGGAGTCGTTGGTGGCTCTGGACTCTCCATAAAACACAGATGGTATTTGGACCTTGCCATTGCCCTTGCCGTTGAGCTTGATGAGCAGATTTTGTAGTTCTTGGGCAAAGGTATCCATAAAGAGTTGCAAGTTGGGCTGACCTCCACCGCCGGTTTCCTCCAACCACCGATCAATGGGATCGTCCAGCATGAGCAGTCGTCGTGAAGGCAACACGAGAGAGCTATTGGCGTCCGGTGGAGGTGCTTCTGGTCGATCTCCTTCGTAAAACAACGGTTCTAGCTCACTGCACCCTTTTGACTTTCCCTTGTTGTCCACATCATCACAATTGACAAATGCCAGCCATTCTGTTGTGAAGAAAAAGGTCTGCTCGCCTGTGGCCTTGTCAACGGTCTTCCAGTAATCCCATCCGTCGAGAGTTGCATTTTCGAGGTATCGCGCGTAGACTCCCGTTCCAACATCCCAGTCATCAGTGGAATTGGTGTCATTGTGTCCTGCGACTGTATGTTCGAGACACACTCCAATAGCGTTGTTGAAGGCTTCGGCGAATGCCGTCTCCACGGCGGGTGTGTTCTTGTTGACACTGAAAAAGTTGTGTGGCAAGCCATCGAGATGCAAGTTGACATGTCCCGGACGAGGCGTCATGTCGGCAATGAATTCGTGGCATGGATGCTTGGGTGGAACCACGAAGGGATTGGGTAGTACACCGGTGGCCATTCCCACCCCTGTGACGGTAACAGCCGAGACTCCGACCAAACTAGCGGACGATGAAACGGAAACGAGGGATGCGGAAACCGCTGCGGCAGAGACGGCTGCAGCGGATGCTCCTCCTGCCGCAGTACTTGCCGCCGCTCCCTGTGACGCTGCCACAGCCATTTGTTGTGCCACGGCGGTATTAATGGCTGTTTCGGTTCCGGGCACTGGTGCCGGAGGCGCTCCTGCTTGCACGGCATGCACCACGTCTCCTTCATCCACCCCCGCGTCATCCGCATTGCCAAACTTTCGACACAAGAACGCAATGAATTGAACGATTGCGAGAAGCCCGCAAGCCGTCAAGATTCCAATGCAAAACTGCATTCTGACTTTTTTCTCTGTTTGTACCGCTTTTTCATCGGCATCCAATTCTTCGTCGTGTTGACTGACAGAGACATCTTCGTCGTCTTCAGGTTCGTCCTCGAAGGTCTCTGTTGGTTTTTCTTCTTCCTTTTTCTTCTTCTTCTTCTTTTTAGGTTTTTCGTGTCCGGCATTAAAGTCTTCGTCGAACTGGTTTCGTACGGCTGCCGAAATGACAATGGGTTCTCCAACGGGCACTCCTTCAGCCACGACGGGAGTACCATCCGTTGATGGTGGAGGAGGAGGAGTAGCCCCCGTTGATGGTGGTGGCGGCGGCGGTGGAGGCTTTGCTCCCGGCAGCCTTGCCGATTGTGCTCGTTTCATGTTGCTTCGTGCCGATTTTGGTGCATGCGTGGAGGAACTAATGGCCATGCTTTGATTACCAAACGATGTTGGTGGTGGCGGGGCACTGGATCCAGTGGGAAATCTTGCCGACTGTGCTCGATTCATGGTGATGCGCGCGGGAATGGGATTGGCGGCGGTGGGAGCACTGGGAGGCGGCGGCGGTGGTGGGGGTGCCTTGCTTGTGGGGAATCTCGCCGACTGCGCTCGGTTCATGGCCATGCGTGAAGCACCTGGCTTTGCTTGAACAGATGATGGTGGTGGTGGCGGTGGAGGCGTGGCCCTACCGACAGCAGTCCCAGTGGGAAATCTCGCCGACTGTGCTCGGTTCATGGCCATCCGGGAAGATTTTGGTGGTGCTGGAGCTTGCATGAAAGTAGGCGGCGCCCTTGGTGCTGCTGCTGCTGCTGCTGGTGGTGGGGCATGCATGGACTTGGCTAGTCCCCTGGATGACGCGGCTCTCTGTTTGATGGCAGGTCTGTTAGTACTAGTAGTACTACCGGCAGTATGCTTGTGCGCCCCCCCAGTGCTAGAAGCCGAGGAGAAGGTAGGAGGGGGCGGGGGTGGACTCCCAGTAGGTAATACGCGTGCAGACTGAGCTCGCTGTGCCTTGGACATGCGAGGTTGCGCAGCGCTTCCGGGTCTTTGTATCTTCGCCATGGCCATGGGCGCCTTCTGCTTCTTTTTTTCTTGTCTAACTTGATCATAGTGCGCCAATTTCGAGGAGGACAAGTCCAGGTTTAACCCGGCATCTTCTTGGAGGACAAAGCTTGGCACACTGGCTGCAGGAGGAGGGGGCGGAACCGCGCCACCCCTAAATAAAACGGAATTTGACAAAAATGTGACAAAAAGTGAGCAAAAAACAAACAAAATATACCAAAAAGTATAAAAATGGACGAAAAACGCTCAAAACGACACCACCGTCGTCTCCTTTCTTTCGCAGCCCGCCAAAAGCAACTCATGCTCATCGTCAAGCTCATGGTCATGTACAGTCGTAGCCACTTACAGGTTTGACGCACTAGCACTAGCACTACCAGTGCCAGTACCAGTACCAGTAGTAGTAGTACTAGGAGCACCGGCGTATTCTGGCGCTTCTTCTGGAATCCACCATCTCTTCGCCTCCTCCGTCTTTTGCTCCTCCGACTTCTCCTTCTTCTTCTTGCTTCCTTTGCTGCTGCGGCTGCTGCGGCTGTGGCTTGACATCTTGCTTGGACTGTTTGTTGTTGCGCTAGAGTTGTCGCGGTCGCCTCGTTTGCTCGTTTGGCTTTTTGTTGGTCTTCGTCAAGTGTTCATGGGCCTCGAGATTTTCAAGTTGGTGGATTGTGACCAGCCAAGTGGCACTGTGGATTTTAGAGTACTCAATCGACGACTACACAATGACCACACTGAGTGCTCCTCTAAATCTGAGCATTCTATGGCATCCAAATTCACCAGTGTAGGACTTATTACATCCATTTTCTTTAACTATCCAGGATACGTAGTATTAACAAATGATGGTTCAACATGTTCCGGTTGAGTCGGGTTGAATAAATCCAGACATTCACCGTGCCCTTACCCTCTTTCACTCCATTATTGCAAGAGATGCCCCTCTAACCAGAGTCATTTTCACCCACCACCCTCTCAACAACGATTTACAACAAAGTCACAGCAATGAAAGGGCCCGAAATGGCCATTTACACCAAATTCCGATTTATACTTGTGTTTCGATTTTATATTTTGGTTTCGGTTTTATATTTTGGTTTCGATTTTATATTTAGGTTTCGGATTGATTTCACTAGTTATTTACCATAGTAATTTGGTTTCGGTTTTATATTTTGGTTTCGGTTTTATATTTTGGTTTCGGTTTTATATTTAGGTTTGGAATTGATCAATTTAATTGGATTCTTAAAATCCTGATTTCGGGCCCTTTCAATGGACACTCAAAGCCAGCAACAGCTGTCAAGGAGCTGTCAAGGCGGCCAACCATCAACCTGGGAGAGATCCAAGCATTCTTCAAGAGCACAGCTACATGTATCGAACGGATGTCAAGATACCGGAGTGAAAGCTAGCTACTAGCCAGAGTAGCTACTAGGATAGAAGTCCCAAAGAAGACGACGGCCGCGACAGCAAACCAAGAAACAATCAATCAATAGATAGTATATATATGTAATAGGTAGGATACACCTCGTTATCTTTTAAAAATGCTATCCATCACCTTGCAATGCAACCAAATAAAAGCCAAAGGTCAATTCAAACTCTCGAATCGAATCGAATCGACAGCAATGACATCCAAATCGCATCGCATCGCATCACGTCACATGTAGTAATCTTCACAAAAACATCAAATCTTGCAACGTTCGAAACGTCACCAAGAAGCAGCAATCTTACGCCATTGCTCTTCTTGGCTCATCTCGTTTCGTCTCGTCTCGTCTCTACTCTTCCTTATTCTTCCGGGTTGGCTTGCTTCAATGTGTTGCCGTAGCCACCCGTACAAGGACCACAGTAATCATTCGGATAGAAACGAATTATGTCCGTGTCCTCTTCCTTCACACAGAATGTACTGTAACCCTTAAACACACTGTAATGGCACACATACACCTTGCCTTCTTCGCCACACGGGAAATCAGAAGCACTGCAAAGAGGTCCCTCTGCAGGACCATCCTCTCCTTCCTCCAAGGGACCGCCCTCTTCTTCTGCGCCTCGTTCCGAAACAAGCTTATTCTCCTTGTCTTGTTGCTGTTGCTGTTGTTGCTGCTCCGTCTTCTTTTTGTGATTAAAGTTCGCCATGCCAAAGTGAGTAGACTCTACGTGAAGAGGCATGCCGCTGCCAACGCCGTCGCCGTCGCACAAGTCGTAGTGAGCCGCGATCGACAAATCGTCTATTCCACCACTCTTCACGCCAATACTTCCACTCAAATCAAACCAGAAACTCAAACGCAACTTCCCAGACACGTACACGTGAGATGGAAGGGTCAACGAAATTGCATACTGTCCTCCTTCTTCTTCTTCCTCCTTCAATGCACGACGAGACCAAACAATGCCATTCAAAGAACCACTCGGGTGAGCACCGCCCAAAACATCCACATCGGTCGATCCAATCGTCAGCAACAAACGATCATCAGATGGATCCCAAATTCCAAATTCATACAACTTGAAATCAACCGTCACCAAATCCGCATCAGTGGGCACCTCCGTGAACACCTTGGAGGCTCGAGGATTCTCCTCGCCAAAGCGGCCCAAAAAGTGACCCAACTCGGAATCATGTGAAATCAGACCGTTCGTCCATCCAAGGTCCACGCCAGATTCATAGTCTTCTTGAGCCAATGGTGAGACACGGTGGCAGTTGTCTTCCAGTTGACGAGCTCCCTCTTGGTCGCAGCCGCTGTAGTGAGCGGTCACCTTGATATCATCTATACCAGCACTCTGCTCATCAATATCCAAACTCGTCACTGCTCTAAAGGTAATCTCCAACGCTCCAGCGCTCGCAAACTTGGATGCAGGAATATCAATGTGGACAAAGTGCTTGGCATCATGGTCTTCCAAAAAGCCAAGATTGACACCCGAAACAGTCATGTTGCGGTACCAGGAAACTCCATCCACATCCTCCTCCAAATACTGACTCTCCGTGTCCATGGACATGTCTCCAAGACTAATCTGGGTGCCATTACTGGTACCAATCATTACCAAAAACGCGTCGTCCTCGCTGGTCCATCGGTCAATCTGGTACAGGGTGAATTCAAGCGTAACTCTGTCCGCAGAGACATCACCTGACAAGGGAATATCAAAGCTCTGAGATACTTCTTCCTTGCCTTGGCCAAGACGACCCAAAAAGTGACTCATCAGAGCTGACTCAGAGGTAATGCCGCCAGACCAAGAATACTCAAATCCTTCATGCCAGCTTTCCTCGTTCTCCTCAGCTTCAAAGTCTTCATCCAAAAGGACTATCTCAGATTCACAGCCAGCGCCAGCAGTGGCAATGGGCGGACAGTCACAGTCAATAACAAAGTCAAACCAACCATAGCTTCCGCCATCACTTGTATGACCTCGATACTCTTCCGCAAAAGCAACCAGCTCTGTATCCGGAGCTATAGTTCCATCATCTTGCAACTGAGCCATGGTAAAGTGAGCCAGCACCTTGAGGTCAAAAGTGCCCAGATCCTCACAGTTGTAAGACCATTTCATTTCCACAAATTCCTTCACAGTACTGAGTCCCGTGGAATTGCACCAGAAATAGGGAAATTTCTCAATGTCCAGTGAGTCATCCTCATCCACGGGAATGTCATCAATACTCTCTCCAATCCAATATTCAGAAGAGACAAAGGTCCAACCTCGTGTTGCTGTGAAAGAAACCTCAAAGTCTTCCCCATTGAACACCTCAAAGCACATGCTACCTGCCACAAACGAATTGTTGGCAAGAATGTCATAGCACTCTTTCCTGGATCCATCACTTGTATCAATGCATATCTCAGCATCATCAGCTGTAGGCGCAGGGGTTGGTGGCAGTGACAGAATGGATTCAGGGCAGTCACAGTCAACAATAAAATCAAACCAACCAAAGCTTCCTTCACTGCTTTGGCTCAAATACTCTTGAACAAAGGCAAGAAGTTCTGTGTCCGCATCAACAGCTCCATCTTCTTGAAGCTGAGCCAAAGTGACTTGTGTCATCATGTGGAGCCCAAATTGTTGCATTTCTTCACAGTTGTAAGACCACTTGAAGTCAATGCGGTCCACAACAGAGGTCACCCCACTGGAGTTGCACCAAAAGTAGGGGAAGTTCTCACTATCCAGAGATCCATCGTCTTCCTTGGGAATGTCTTCAATGTTTTCTCCGATCCAGGATTCATATGAAACAAACACCCAGCTCTCAGCTGCTGTAAATGTAACTTCAAGCACTGAAGGGCCAATAATCTCCAAACACATTGTTCCGCCCACTGATGTCTGATTCGCCATGATTTGATAGCAGTCCTTGCTCGACTGGTCATCTGTCTCAATACAAATCTCACCCGGAGTTGTCCTGTCAGTGACATTGGTGGTCACATTTGGTGGGCACTCACACATGATGTCTACATCATACCAGCTGTACAAGCTGCCAACATCTTGATTCTCATAGACATAAGCAACGATCTCCGAATCCTTGTCCACAGCACCACTTGGAAGCAACCTGCCTAGTGTTGACTGGGCCACAATAGCCAAGGAAAATGATTCCATACCCTCACAAAGGTAAGTCCACTTTAAGGGTATTGTGGTAGTCCAGACCGACAAACCACTGGAGTTGCACCAGTAGTAAGGGAAGGCATCTGTGTCCAAATCATCTTCATCAAGTGGAACAGCTGAAATGTTTTCACCAACCCAAATCTCATTGGTCACAAAACTCCAGTTTTCCAGTGCAGTGAAAGTGACCTCCAAAACATCAGTACCATTTTCTTCTGCAATTCTTGTGCATACCGATCCCAGCACCATTGAATCTCCAGCAAGGATGTCGTGACATTCCTCCATGGAGCCATCCACAGTGTCAATGCAGATTTCAATTTCAACATCAACGGGTGGCAAAGTTTGGTTGAAATCAGTGCATGGTTCGAGTGGGGGGCACTCACAGTTCAGTTCAAAGTCAAACCAGCCATACAAGTCCTCTTGATACTCGGTCGCAAAGAGGGTCACCTCAGATTCGTCAATGACAGTGCCATTTTCGTAAACCTGAACAAATGTTGTTTGGGAAACAACTGAAAGGTCAAAAGTGCTTGCTTCTTCACAATTGTACTCCCACTTCAGCTCAACTCTGTCAGTCCACTCGTATACACCGCTTGAATTACACCAGTAATAGGGGAAACGGTCAGTGTCAATCGTCCCATCAGACTCCGTTGGCACACTTGAAACATTCTCCCCAATCCAATATTCAAGGGAGATGAACTTCCAGGAACTTTCAGCACTGAATGTCACATTCAGCAATGTCTCCCCATCCTCAACATGGACCTCAATACACATCTGACCAACCAAGGATCCATCTGAACCCATGAATTCCTCGCATACTTTCCTAGAGTAATCCTCTGCTTCCACACAAATCTCAACACACTCATATGGGGTTGGTGATGCTGTGAATGGAGCAGCAGAAGGTGTGCCAACCGTGCTAGGACTGCCCGTTGTTGAACTTCCGGTGGGGCTTAGAGTTGAAGTGCCGGGAGTTGGGCCGGGGGTTATGGAGTTCCAGTGGGGTGCCTGTTGTCGAAGTGGGGTTGGTCCAGTAGTGGAAATACTAGGAGTGGGGCCAGGTGGTGTTGAACCGGGCGTTGGACCAGGAGTTGAAGTGCCTGGAGTGGGACCAGAAGTTGTGGAGCTTCCAGTCGGGCTAGCCGTTGTAGAGCCAGGGGTAGGTCCAGGAGTTGTGCCCGTACTTCCGGAGTTGGTCAGGAGTTGTACCCGTTGAACTTCGGTGGGGCTTAGAGTTGAAGTGCCGGGAGTTGGGCCGGGGTTGGAGCTTCCAGGGGCTGCCTGTTGTCGAAGTGGGGGTTGGTCCAGTAGTGGAAATACTAGGAGTTGGGCCAGGTGTTGTTGAACCGGCGTTGGACCAGGAGTTGAAGTGCCTGGAGTGGGACCAGAAGTTGTGGAGCTTCCAGTCGGGCTAGCCGTTGTAGAGCCAGGGGTAGGTCCAGGAGTTGTGCCCGTACTTCCCGGAGTTGGTCCAGGTACCCGTTGAACTTCCGGTGGGGCTTAGAGTTGAAGTGCCGGGAGTGGGCCGGGGTTGTGGAGCTTCCAGGGCTGTGTTGTCGGTGTTGTAGTGGTGGTGTGGAACAGGAGTGGGCCAGGTGTTGTTGAACCGGGCGTTGGACCAGGAGTTGAAGTGCCTGGAGTGGGACCAGAAGTTGTGGAGCTTCCAGTCGGGCTAGCCGTTGTAGAGCCAGGGGTAGGTCCAGGAGTTGTGCCCGTACTTCCCGGAGTTGGTCCAGGAGTTGTACCCGTAGTTCCTGGAGTTGGTCCAGGGGTTGTACCAGTACTTCCCGGAGTTGGACCAGAAGTTGTAGTGCTTGGATTTGGTCCGGGTGTCGTGGAGCTTCCGGTTGGGCTGCTTGTGGTGGAGCTTCCGGTTGGACTGGCAGTGACGGCTGATGGGGACAGTGTCTTCTCACAGACGTAGAAACCAGTGATCACCAAGTCATCAATTCCAGAACTCTGCTCGGAGATTGGATTGGATGTCAAGGTTCGGAACTCCAATGTCAATTTGTTGTCCTCCAAGACATCAGAGGGAATGGTCAGCAGCACAACGTGCTTCTTGTCCGTTGGGTTCTCTTCGTTGCTGTCCTCGTCAATGACACTGATTCCCTGCTGAGGCGTAGTGCGCTCCCAGGTAATGCCGCCCTCTTCTCCTGAAACGGGCTCGCTGTCACTTCCATCGTCCATGTCTCCGAGCTCAATTCTCACATCATTGACCTGCACAAAGACACTATCAGTCGGACTCCAGTCACCGACCTGGTACAGAGTAAACTCAACCGTAACGGAGCTTGCCTCTGTTGGTTGGGATCCATCCGACAACAAGGGGATGTCAAACTCTTTGGAGACTTCGCTGTTGCCTTGTCCCAACAAGCCCAGGAGCTGAGAGCCCACTTCGCTGTCGTAAAGAGTGCCGCCAACCCACGAATCGGATGATTCATTGTCCTCAAAGTCCTCTTCTTCCAGGATAACTTCGGGGTAGCAAACCTTGGAAGCGGTAGGGCTGCCAGTTGTGGAGGTTCCAGTTGGACTGGCAGTTGTAGAGCCAGGGGTTGGTCCAGGAGTGCTAGTTCCCGGGGTTGGACCAGGAGTGGTGGAACTGGGAGTAGGGCCAGGAGTGGCGGTTCCCGGAGATGGACCAGGAGTGGTAGATCCTGGAGTGGGGCCAGGGGTGGTGGAACTACCAGTTGGGCTGCTAGTTGTAGTTGGAAGTTGGGGTGGACCAGAGTGGTCGAGCTTCCGGTTGGGCTGCTTGTAGTGGAAGTGGGGTTGGACCAGGAGTGGTCGAGCTTCCGGTTGGGTGCTTGTGGTGGAGTCCGTTGGGCTGGCAGTGAGGCCATGGGGACATGTCTTTTCACAGACGTAGAAACCGGTATCACCAAGTCATCAATTCCAGAACTCTGCTCGGAGATTGGATTGGATGTCAAGGTTCGGAACTCAATGTCAATTTGTTGTCCTCCAAAACATCGGAAGGAATGGTCAGCAGCACAACGTGCTTCTTGTCCGTTGGGTTCTCTTCGTTGCTGTCCTCGTCAATGACACTGATTCCCTGCTGGGGAGTAGTGCGCTCCCAGGTAATGCCTCCCTCTTCTCCTGAAACGGGCTCGCTGTCACTTCCATCATCCATGTCTCCGAGCTCAATTCTGACATCATTGACCTGCACAAAGACACTATCTGTCGGACTCCAGTCGCCGACCTGGTACAGAGTAAACTCAACCGTAACGGAGCTTGCCTCTGTTGGTTGGGATCCATCCGACAACAAGGGGATGTCAAACTCTTTGGAGACTTCGCTGTTGCCTTGTCCCAACAAGCCCAGGAGCTGAGAGCCAACTTCGCTGTCGTAAAGTGTGCCGCCAACCCACGAATCGGATGATTCGTTGTCCTCAAAGTCCTCTTCTTCCAGGATAACTTCGGGGTAGCAAACCTTGGAAACGGTAGGGCTGCCAGTTGTGGAGGTTCCAGTTGGACTGGCAGTTGTTGGTGTAGGGCCAGGTGTTCCAGATGATGGGCTAGATGTGCTTGTTGATTGTGTGGGAGGCTGAGTTGCTTCTGTTGATGGAGGCTTTGGAGGAGCTGGATTTCCATCAGTAGGTGTAGTAGGAGATGTGGTTGATCCGGAGGGGGAAGGCGATGCGCTAGTGGTTGGTGTAGGTCCTGGAGAACTGGTGGTTGGGGTGGGTCGAGGAGATCCTGAGGGAGGTTGAGTTTCTTCTGTTGACGGAGGCTTCGGAGGAGCTGGATTCCCATCAGTTGGTGTAGTGGGCGAATTCGTCAACCCTGTTGGGGAGGGTGAAGCGGTGGTGGTTGGTGTTGGACCTGGAGAACTAGCAGTTGGTGTAGGTCCAGGTGAACTTGTACTTGGTGTGGGTTGTTGAGAACTTGCGAATGGTGTTGGCCCTGGCGTCGCATCTTCACTGGCAGGTGTTGGCCCTGGGGTTCCGGTGGCAGGTGTTGGCCCTGGAGTAGCAGATGTTGGTGTTGGTCCAGGGGTTCCAGAAGTTGGTGTTGGTTCTGGAGTGCCAGGTGTTGGGCCTGGGGTCACCCGTCTAGTGGAGGGCGTTGGTCCCCGAGTGGGTCCGGGTGTTCCAGTGCTAGTGGTGGGTGTTGGGCCAGGAGTACCACTGGTGGGAGTTGGTCCAGGGGTTCCAGAGGTTCCAGACGTTGGTGTTGGTCCAGGGGTTCCAGACGTTGGAGTTGGTCCTGGTGTCACCTCTTCAGTGGTTTCAGTTGGCCCGGTTGCTGGAGTGCCAACAACAGATGGAGTTTGTGTGGCACCAGTAGTTGTGGGGGTTGGGCCTGTATTACCAGAAATTGGTGTTGGGCCTGGAGAACCTTTTCCATCGGTAGGTCTGGGTCCTGGACTTGCACTTGCTTTTGGGGTTGTCTTTGTGGTTGGTTGAGGAGACGCAAGGCCTTTTGTTGGCTCTGGTACTGTAGAGGAAGGAGTTTCTGCACTTACCAGAGATGGGACATCACTAGGTGGGACCTGTGATGTTGGTTGGTGAAACTAAGGGAGGCATTGAGGACAAGTCAAGTTAGAATATTTTCAATCCATGTAGCGATTTGACCAGACATCACAATCAACAACAGTTGGGTAAAGGAGTACTTACCTCTGCAGATGGCTCAGCAGTAACAGGAGATGGACCGGGGGTGCCAACCTTGCCAGGGGTGGGTCTGGGTGGAACACTACCAGAGGTCTCTGTTGTGGCAACTGTGCTGGGGCTCAGTGTGCTACCTTCTCCAGTTGGACCATGTGATTTAGTGGCTATGGGAGTACCAACAACAGATGGAGTTGGTGTGGCACCAGTAGTTGTGGGAGTTGGACCAGGAGAACCACCAACCGTTGGGCTTGGAGTGCCTGTGGTTGGTGTGGGTCCTGGGCTTGAAGACAATGAACTTGGTTCTGGTGTTTTCTTTATGCTTGGTTGAGGAGACTCAAGGCCTTTTGTTGGCTCTGGTACAATGGATGGAGATGTCGCAGTACTTACCATTGGAATATCACTAGTTGGGACCACAACTGTTGGCTGGCAGGCAAAGATATGCAAATAAAATTGTAAGGTAAGGTAAAAACATTCTTTGCGGAGGAAGAGAGACCCGGGAAATGCAAGCAACAAAAGTCATGATCCTGGTCATCGTGACTTACCTCTCCGGTAAGTGGTGTAGGCACCTCGAATGAAAATGGTGGTGTTCGAGACACTTTAGTTGGAGAAATTGTAGTGGGCGATGGTGCAGATGTTCCAGGTGTTGGACCTGGTGTGCCACCCTTCCCTGGAGTGGGTCTGGGAGGAACACTTCCAGAGGTCTCTGTTGTGGTGGTAGTGCTAGGGCTCAGAGTGCTGCCTTCCCCAGTGGGTCCAGCCGTGCCTGGGGTCGACCCAACAGATGGAACCGGAGTGCCTTCAGAAGTACTGGGGGTTGGTCCAGGGGTGCCAACTTTGCCCGGGGTGGGTCTGGGTGGAACACTACCAGAGGTCTCTGTTGTGGCGACTGTGCTAGGGGTGAGAGTGCTGCCTTCCCCAGTGGGTCCAGCTGTGCTTGGTGTCGAACCAACAGATGGAATCGGAGTGCCTTCAGAAGTACTAGGTGTGGGCCCTGGAGTACCAACCTTGCCTGGAGTTGGTTTGGATGGAACACTTCCAGTGGTCTCTGTGGTGGATGTTGTGCTTGGGCTTAGAGTGCTTCCTTCGCCGGTGGGTCCAGATGTGCTTGGAGTCGACCCAACAGTAGGTACTGGAGTGCCTTCAGAAGAACTGGGTGTTGGCCCTGGAGTACCAACCTTGCCTGGAGTTGGTTTGGGTGGAACACTTCCAGTGGTCTCTGTGGTGGAGGTTGTGCTTGGGTTCAGAGTGCTGCCTTCGCCAGTGGGTCCAGCTGTGCTTGGGGTCGACCCAACAGCTGAAGGGCTTGGAGTGCCTGTGGTGGGTGTGGGTCCTGGACCCGAAAAGGATGGTTCTGATGTTGTCTTCGTGCTTGGAGACTCAAAGCCTTTTGTTGGCTCTGGTGCTATGGAAGGAGATGATGTAGTACTTACACTTGGAATACCACTAGTTGGGACTGAATTTGTGGGCTGGCAGACCAATGGGGTGACAACAAGGAAAAATATGAGGTAGGGTACAATGACATTCTTTGTTTTGTGGCAATAGAGAGAACTGGAAGGAAATGCAAGCCATAAAAGTTATGAGCTGGGCATGTTGACTTACCTCTGCAGAAAGTGGTGTAGGGACTTCGAATGAAAATGGTGGTGTTCGTGACACTTTAGTCGGAGAAAGTGTAGTGGGCGATGGCGCCGAAGTTCCAGGTGTTGGTCCTGGGGTGCCAACCTTGCCTGGAGTGGGTCTGGGAGGAACACTTCCTGAAGTTTCATAGGTGGTGGTAGTGCTGGGACTCAACGTACTTCCCTCCCCAGTTGGTACCTGAGTGGAAGGGGATGTTCCACCAGTAGAAGGAGGTAGTGTGGCTTCTTTTGTGGGGCTAGCAGTTGAACCATCAGTGGGCGTTGGTGCAGGAGTGCCTTCAGAAGAACCGGGTGTCGGTCCTGGGGTGCCAACCTTGCCCGGGGTGGGTCTTGGAGGAACATTTCCTGGGATTTCTGGGCTAGGGCTCAAGGTACTTTCTTTGCCAGAAGACCCTGTGGGTGATACAGATGGGGTGTCAGTTGGCCATTCTGATGGAACGGTACTTGGGCTTGGTAAGTCGTTTGATGGACCTTGCGTGAATCCTGGTTCATTATTTGATGTGGGACTGGCCGTGCTTCCTGAACTTGGGGGAACAGTCTCAATGTCGATAGGTGAACTTCTTGTTCCTGTGGTTGGTGAAAGCGAGCTCAAGGATACTGAAGTAGTGTGCTCACTGGTTGTCAGTATTGATGATGCTGCAGTTGGACTCCCTGTGAAGTTTTCTGTTGAGCTAGGAGTAAGAGTGCTTCCTCGAGTGGGTGCGCCCGTGGATGAAGGCATTGAACCACCAGCAGTTGGGAGAGTGGTGGTATCAGTGGCACTAACTGTGGGTCCTGGTGTTCCAGCCTTGCTGGGGGTAGGTGCAGGAGGAACACTTCCTGAAGTACCTGAACTTGGGCTCGGGGAACCTCCCTCACCAGTTGGTCCCACCAGAATAACCCCCAAAGAAGGACCTATAGTAGTTCCAGTGGTTGCTGGAGTTGGGCTTGGGCTTTGTGATTCCTTGGTGGGGCTAGCTGTGGAGCCGTCTTCTGGTGCCGGTACATGTGTGGCCTCAGAAGAACTTGGTGTCGGTCCTGGAGTGCCAATTTTGCCTGGAGTTGGTCTGGGAGGAACATTTCCAGATGTCTCTGTTGTAGCGACCATGCTAGGTACCAAAGTGCTGCCTTCGCCAGTGGGTCCAGCTGTGCTTGGGGTCGACCCAACAGATGGAACTGGAGTGCCTTCAGAAGACCTGGGTGTTGGCCCAGGGGTGCCAACCTTGCCTGGAGTGGGTTTGGGTGGAACACTTCCAGTGGGCTCTGTGGTGGATGTTGTGCTTGGGCTCAGAGTGCTGCCTGCCGTGTTGTATTTTGTGGGTTCTGATGTACCTGGGTAGGATGAAGGTTGAGCTGACTGACTGCCACCTCCTGTGGTGATCATGGTTTCACTTGGTGTGGGAGAGGGTGTAGCTGATGTGGGGCCTGGTGCACTTGGACTTTCGGTGCCTCCTTCGTCGCTGGACTTAGTTGGTTCTGGTGTACCTGGAGAAGATGAAGGTTGAGCTGACTGACTGCCACCACCTGTGGTGATCATGGTTTCACTTGGTGTCGGAGCGGGTGTGCCTAAATTGGTGCTTGCGGTAGGAGTTGACCCTGTTAAACTTGATGTCGGCCCTACTGTATCTGTTTCCAACGTGGGGCTCGCGGTCGAGCCATCATTTGTGGTAACGGTTGGAGTTGCCTCCTTGGTGGGGCTAGCAGTCGATCCATCTTTTGTTGTTGGTGCAGGTGTGGTTTCAGTAGTAGTGGGTGTTGGTCCTGTGGTACTAAGCTTGCTTGGAGTGGGTCCAGCCGTGCCTGGGGTCGACCCAACAGACGGAACGGGGGTGCCTTCAGCAGTGCTAGGTGTGGGCCCCGGAGTACCAACCTTGCCCGGAGTTGGTTTGGGTGGAACACTTCCAGTGGTCTCTGTGGTGGAGGTTGTGCTTGGGCTCACAGTGCTTCCTTCGCCGGTGGGTCCAGATGTACTTGGAGTCGACCCTACTGGAGTGCCTTCAGAAGAACTGGGGGTTGGCCCAGGAGTACCCACCTTGCCTGGAGTGGGTTTGGGTGGAACACTTCCAGTGGTCTCTGTTGTGGAGGTTGTGCTTGGGCTCAGAGTGCTGCCTTCGCCAGCCGGTCCAGCTGTGCTTGGGGTCGATCCAATAGAAGGAACTGGAGTGCCTTCAGAAGAACTGGGTGTTGGGCCTGGGGTGCCAACCTTGCCCGGGGGGGTCTGGGCGGAACACTCCAGAGGTCTCTGTTGTGACAACTGTGCTAGGGCTCAGAGTGCTGCCTTCCCGTGGGACCAGCCGTGCTTGGTGTCGACCAACAGATGGAACCGGGTGCCTTCAGAAGAACTGGGTGTGGGCCCAGGGGTGCCAACCTTGCCTGGAGTGGGTTTGGTGGAACACTTCCAGTGGTCTCTGTTGCGGAGGTTGTGCTTGGGCTCAGAGTGCTGCCTTCGCCAGTCGGTCCAGCTGTGCTTGGGGTCGAACCAATAGAAGGAACTGGAGTGCCTTCAGAAGAACTGGTGTTGGCCCTGGGGTGCCAACCTTCCCGGGGTGGGTCTGGGTGGAACACTGCCAGAGGTCTCTGTTGTGACAACTGTGCTAGGGCTCAGAGTGCTGCCTTCCCCGTGGGACCAGCCGTGCTTGGTGTCGAACCAACAGATGGAACCGGGGTGCCTTCAGAAGAACTGGGTGTGGGCCCAGGGGTGCCAACCTTGCCTGGAGTGGGTTTGGGTGGAACACTTCCAGTGGTCTCTGTGTGGAGGTTGTGCTTGGGCTCAGAGTGCTGCCTTCGCCAGTCGGTCCAGCTGTGCTTGGGGTCGATCCAATAGAAGGAACTGGAGTGCCTTCAGAAGAACTGTGTGTTGGCCCTGGGGTGCCACCTTGCCCGGGGTGGGTCTGGGTGGAACACTACCAGAGGTCTCTGTTGTGACAACTGTGCTAGGGCGCAGAGTGCTGCCTTCCCCGGTGGACCAGCCGTGCTTGGTGTCGAACCAACAGATGGAACCGGGGTGCCTTCAGAAGAACTGGGTGTTGGCCCTGGGGTGCCAACCTTGCCTGGAGTGGGTTTGGGTGGAACACTTCCAGTGGTCTCTGTCGTGGAGGTTGTGCTTGGGCTCAGAGTGCTGCCTTCGCCCGGTGGGTCCAGCTGTGCTTGGGGTGGAAACAACAGATGGCACTGGAGTGCCTTCAGAAGAACTGGGGTTGGCCCAGGGGTGCCAACCTTGCCCGGGGTGGGTCTGGGTGGAACACTACCAGAGGTCTCTGTTGTGACAACTGTGCTAGGGCTCAGAGTTGCTGCCTTCCCCGGTGGGACCAGCCGTGCTTGGTGTCGAACCAACAGATGGAACCGGGGTGCCTTCAGAAGAACTGGTGTTGGCCCTGGGGTGCCAACCTTGCCTGGAGTGGGTTTGGGTGGAACACTTCCAGTGGTCTCTGTCGTGGAGGTTGTGCTTGGGCTCAGAGTGCTGCCTTCGCCGGTGGGTCCAGCTGTGCTTGGGGTGGAAACAACAGATGGCACTGGAGTGCCTTCAGAAGAACTGGGGGTTGGCCCAGGGGTGCCAACCTTACCTGGAGTGGGTTTGGGTGGAACACTTCCAGTGGTCTCTGTTGCGGAGGTTGTGCTTGGGCTCAGAGTGCTGCCTTCGCCAGTCGGTCCAGCTGTGCTTGGGGTCGATCCAATAGAAGGAACTGGAGTGCCTTCAGAAGAACTGGGTGTTGGCCCTGGGGTGCCAACCTTTCCCGGGGTGGGTCTGGGTGGAACACTACCAGAGGTCTCTGTTGTGACAACTGTGCTAGGGCTCAGAGTGCTGCCTTCCCCGGTGGGACCAGCCGTGCTTGGTGTCGAACCAACAGATGGAACCGGGGTGCCTTCAGAAGAACTGGTGTGGGCCCAGGGGTGCCAACCTTGCCTGGAGTGGGTTTGGGTGGAACACTTCCAGTGGTCTCTGTTGTGGAGTTGTGCTTGGGCTCAGAGTGCTGCCTTCGCCAGTCGGTCCAGCTGTGCTTGGGGTCGATCCAATAGAAGGAACTGGAGTGCCTTCAGAAGAACTGGGGGTTGGCCCAGGGGTGCCAACCTTACCTGGAGTGGGTTTGGGTGGAACACTTCCAGTGGTCTCTGTTGCGGAGGTTGTGCTTGGGCTCAGAGTGCTGCCTTCGCCAGTCGGTCCAGCTGTGCTTGGGGTCGATCCAATAGAAGGAACTGGAGTGCCTTCAGAAGAACTGGGTGTTGGCCCTGGGGTGCCAACCTTCCCGGGGTGGGTCTGGGTGGAACACTACCAGAGTCTCTGTTGTGACAACTGTGCTAGGGCTCAGAGTGCTGCCTTCCCCGTGGGACCAGCCGTGCTTGGTGTCGAACCAACAGATGGAACCGGGGTGCCTTCAGAAGAACTGGGTGTGGGCCCAGGGGTGCCAACCTTGCCTGGAGTGGGTTTGGGTGGAACACTTCCAGTGGTCTCTGTCGTGGAGGTTGTGCTTGGGCTCAGAGTGCTGCCTTCGCCAGTCGGTCCAGCTGTGCTTGGGGTCGATCCAATAAAAGGAACTGGAGTGCCTTCAGAAGAACTGGGTGTTGGCCCTGGGGTGCCAACCTTTCCCGGGGTGGGTCTGGGTGGAACACTACCAGAGGTCTCTGTTGTGACAACTGTGCTAGGGCTCAGAGTGCTGCCTTCCCCGGTGGGACCAGCCGTGCTGGTGTCGAAACAACAGATGGCACTGGAGTGCCTTCAGAAGAACTGGGGGTTGGCCCTGGAGTACCAACCTTACCTGGAGTGGGTTTGGGTGGAACACTTCCAGATGTTGTGGAGGTGCTACCAATTGAAGGAGAATGAGTCGTTTCAGACCCAGAAGTTGGGCTCAGGGTATCCCCCTCAATAGTCGGTTCGTCTGTCTTGCTAGCTGTTGGAGTGCTGTATACTGTGGGTAATGCAGTGGTCACAGTGGGCCCAGATGGGGTAGCTGTATTCTTTGTGGGACTCGTAAGTTTTGGAGGAGTGGCAACCCTTGTACCCAGGGTTGGGCTCACCGTACCACCCTTGCTTGGATTTGCTGTTTTAGAGCTTATGCTTGGGCTAAAAGTATTGCCTTCACCCGTGGGTCCAGCCGTGCTTGAAGTTGCAGCAATAGACGGAACCGGAGTGGCTTCAGAAGAACTGGGTGTTGGTACCGGGGTACCAACCTTGCCCAAGGTAGGCTTGGGAGGAACACTTCCATCTGTCACAGTAGGGCTCAGCGTTGTGCCTTCACCAGTTGGTCCATCTGTGCTTGGAGTAGAACCAGCAGAGGGAATAGAAGTGGCTACAGAAGAACTGGGTGTTGGTCCGGGGGTGTCAACCATGCCTGGGGTCGGCTTGGGAGGAACGCTTCCGGATGTCACTGATGTGGATGTTGCGCTAGGGCTCACGGTGCCACCTTCACGACTCGGCACATGTGTGCTTGGAGTGGTATCTGTACCAACAGAGGGAGTATTGGTACCATCCATCCTGAGAGTTGGGGATGAGGTGGTAGTCTTGGAGCTGCCGGCAGAAGGGGGTGATGTTGGTGTGTTGGTCTTTTCACAGTCATAGTACGCAAAAACCTTGAAATCATCAATTGCAGCACTCTCTTTTTCGAGCTTCTTGGAGGTGCTAGCTTGCAGCGATAGCATCAATGTGTTGTTTGGAATTAAGTCAGCAGGAACCGTCAGAGTGACTGCATGTTTTTTGTCAACGTCGGTGCCATCATTGATCAAGGCTCCCTCAGTCGGAGTGGACCTGGTTACTGTGATTCCATTCTGGATGCTGGTGGTCAGTTGGCTGCTACTGGATTCATCCATTTCTCCAAGGTCAACTTCAACTCCATTGACAACAGCATACATCTTGTCATTTGGAGTCCACTTGTCCAGCTGGTAAAGGGTGAATTCAATCCTTACTTCGTTTGCTTCTGTTGTTTGTTCTGCACCAGAAGATACCACTGGGATAGTGAATGATTTAGACATCTCACTGTTGCCTTTTCCGAGTAGCCCCAATACATGTGTTTCCATACCACCATCCATCAAAGTGTAGAGGGAGCCTGAAGACCAACTCTCATCTGAGTCAGCATCCTCAAAGTCATCAACATCAAGCAGAACTTCAGGGTAGCACATGTATGTACGGGTAGGGCGCGTTGTGGCAGCTGACGGAGACGCAGTGCCAGGGCTTGGAGCAACTGTCACAGACGAGGGGCTGGGAGTGGTACTGACAGGGCTTGCTGCTGATGGAGCAGTGGTACTGACAGGGATTGCTGATGGGGCAGTGGCGCTGACAGGTGTCGAGGATGGGGCAGTGGCGCTGACAGGGGATGAAGATGGAGCCTTCGTCCGAACAGTTGGATTTATTGTAGAAGACGTGGGGGGTGCGGATGTCTCTGTTCCTGACTGGGTTGGCTCGTGCGTCTGGGTTCCCTGGCCATTGTGCACTGTACCAAGCGATGTAGGATATGGTGTCGGGCTAGTTTGACTTGGCAAAATTGTTTGGGCACTGGGAGTGGGACTTGGCATCACTGGTGTTGTTTCTGTACCAGAAGGGGTTGGCTCGTGTGTCTGGGTTCCCTGGCCAGTATGAACTGTGCCAAGGGAAGTTGGGTAAGATGTGGGGCGTGAGGTCACGGATCCGGTGTTCGCAGTGCTAACCGGTGGTGCCGACGGTGACATGGTCTTTACCGCGGCAGTTGAAGGGCTGGGACTGGTTTCTGTTGGGCTGACCGTGGTGGACTGAATGCTTGGGCTCTGAGTTTCAACATGTTCCGTTCCTGGTTGGGAAGAACCGTAGCTTGAAGGACTGGCGGTGCCACCGCCAGTTGGACTGGGAGTGCCTTGTTGATCGATGCTTTGCGCCGAAGTTTCCGAGCTTGAAGGGACTACAGTTGCAAGAAGTGACGTGGGGCTGCTCGTGGCGGAAGGGCTTGTCACTTCACCACTGCCGCCCTCATCGACCTGCACACTGGGGCCTGACGATGGGCTGCTCGTAACAGGAGGGCTTGAAGGGGAACCAACCTTTTGCACCCTCCCTGCATCACCAACATCAGGCCCGCCGCTAGGGCTGGTCGTGGACTGCACATCAGTGGCACCTTCGGTGGGGCTTGTGGTGGACTCCGCATTGGTATCAACTTCTGTGGGGAACGACGTCGACTCAGTATTGGTAGCTCCTGCAGTAGGACTGTCAGTACGCTCAATATCTCCGTTGTTGGCAACATCAGGCTCTGCACTTGGAGTGGGGAACGACGTGGACTCAGTATTGGTAGCTCCTGCCGTAGGACTGTCGGTACGGTCAATATCTCCGTTGTTGGCAACATCAGGCTCTGCATTTGGAGTGGGGAACGACGTGGACTCAGTATTGGTAGCGGCTGCGGTAGGACTGTCGGTACGGTCAATATCGCCGTTGTTGGCGACATCAGGCTCTCCAGTTGGACTGGCTGTGGGACCCACAACACGGTCAACATCTCCAACATTTTCCTGGGCAGGATTTTCGCGACCGTTCTGTCCAGCACCTTCCTGGTTGGGGTTTTCGCGCGCAACATTTCCAACATTTTCCTGGGCAGGGTTTTCACGAGCAGTCTGTCCAGCACCTTGTTCGTCCGGTCTTTCGCGGCTCACTTGACCTTGTCCAATGGCATCCTCATTGGGTTTTTCACGAGCGGTTTGTCCGCCGCCTTGCTGGTCAGGTCTTTCACGGCTCACTTGCCCCTGTCCAATGGTATCCTCATCGGGTTTTTCACGAGCGGTTTGTCCGCCGCCCTGCTGGTCAGGTCTTTCGCGGGCGACTTGCCCCTGTCCAATGGCGTCCTCGTCCGAATTGTCACGGTCGTTCTCTCCTTCGCCTTGCACCTTAGGTCTTTCACGGGCGACTTGCCCCTGTCCGATTTCTTCCTCGTTGGGATTTTCACGACTGAGAGAACCAGTCCCAAAGGCGTTGTCGGGCTTGTCAGGCTTGCGTGCCACAGATCCACCGCCAACAGCGCTTTCGGGACCTGGTTTCTGCAACGATCCTCCGCCACTAACACCTTGGTTAGGATTCGTGAGAAAGCCTTCACCTTGGACACTGCCAGGAAGCCTCTGCGCAGTACCACCACCAGTGACTGACGTTGCAGGCCTGAAGACTTGAGCTTGACCCCCCACAGAGAGATCTGGATTATCTCGAACAAGATCGGCTTCGTTGGTATAGTGTAGGCCACCGGGGCGACGTCCAATCTGAACGGCCCCCGAGACATCGTCACGACCACGGCTGACACTTCCAATTCCATGGACATCCGAGGGGCCCTGATTGACCGAGGCGGAACCGTGGACACTATCACTGTTGCGACTGACCCGAGCACCGTTCTGATAGAGGTTGGAACCGCGTTCCGCAGAGCCATAACCAGAGACTTCTTCAATGAGAGGCTTGGGACGTTCGACGAAAGCCCCATTTTCAAAGATCATGACCTCCGTGGTATCATCATCGAGGAGTGAGGCATATCCATTCCATGAATCAATGACGATATCTCCTTCCAAACAGTCACAAGGAAGCTGGAATGAGTAACCGTACTTGCGTTCAGTATGAATATCTCCATGTTTGTCACACTCGGTAGGTAAAGGGACCGAGTCGTTTTCGTCAAAGGAAGAATCTGCCACAATCATCAAGACATAAGCCACCATGGTAACAGGATCACAGAGCGCCGTGAACCTGTAGGGGAGAATAGTAATAGAAACAAGGCAAAGGTGAGTTTGAACGATGTCGTGAGACTGGTAATGGTATGGTATGGGGTGTGACTCACTCCTCGCTGGTCCTTCCTTTGGTGACTTTCTCATCCCGCTCACAGACGCGTTCTTCACCGGTGATGAAAACAGTATGAACGTAGTCAATGGGAGGATTGGTCCAAGTTTGAGAGTATGTAAAGGTGATGGTATCTCCGTCAGAACTAACAAGTTCGATTGGCATTCCAAATTCGGCATCGGGAGTGGTATCGACATTGTGTACGTCAATGACACAGATTCCGACTTCGGCTCCATTTTCAAAGACCAATCCCGAGTGATTGGTGAATCCAGTTTCGCCAGAGGGAATTTCCTGTGTGGGTTCGAGTACCATGGTGGGTTCTTCGGAGATGGTAGGCTGCTCGGACGTACAGAAGCGACCGTCAAGCATGTTACCATAACAATCGTCCCTGGTCGGTTCCTGCGTAGCCAAGAAATCAGAAGTTCCGGTGGGCATGGTAGTAACAAAATTGGTTCCCCGCTGCTGGGCTCGAAGCGCGGATCCACCTTGAAGACCGTTGGCTCCTCCAACAGAAACACCGGGACGTTCGGCTCTCCCAATGCCAGCGAATCCAGGCCTGCGATCCACTCTTGCAGAAGCTCCTGCCGTTTCGGTGATTGCGCCCGAATCTCCCGTGACTTCTTCTTCTGTTTCTTCTTGTCCTGGCCTACGCTCGACCCTTGCCGAAGCGCCCCTGGTCGTGTCGTTGTCGTTTTCGTTTTCGTCGGCTTGTGGTGTTCCTGGAGGATCGGCCGCCGCAGATCCTCGAGGAGGTACTTTTCCCACCGCAGTGCGGGAGTCAAGTTTGTTGGTGTTGGTATCAGTGTTGGTTTGAGTAGGTTGTTCATCAGTGTCATCGGCATCAGCATCAGCATCGGCATCCGCATCTTCAGGATCATCTTCTCCTTCTCGCTGAGGAGCAGAACCAAATCCTTCCAAGAAACGGAGACAATCAGGATCTTCCGGGTTGTCGAGGCACTTGGAGATGAGTTGGGGTGAAATGACAGGGATAGGGTTATTCTCGTTTTTGTTGTTTTTGTTGTTTTTGAATTTTTTGTTTTTATTTTGTTGATTCTGCTTTTCCCGATACTGCAAATGAAGAGGCGCTTCTGGAGCCGGAGGACAAAACTTGATTTTGACGGGATCGTCGTAATCACACGTTGTCTCCGGAGTAGTGCCAACAATCTTGCTCCGCTTGAGAGATTTTCCAAAGTAACGGTAGAACCAGAGCGTACGCATTTCCACGAATTCATCCAAATCGTCCAGAAATCCCGAAACGCCCGTTTCTTCCATCTTGTCGTCCTTAACAGTGCTACTACCGGTACCGGCACTACCGGTAGCAGTGCTACTAGTACTAGCAGAAGTAGTCTCGTCAGCAGCACTACTAGCATCACTACTACCAGCTTCAGCAGTAGCTTCAGCAGCAGCAGCTTTTTCGAGCGCCTTTTGGTAAGTCTTGGTTTTCGCAAAAGGGCTCTTGAAGCCAGTAGAACTACTACTAGCGGCAGTAGCAGCAGTAGCAGCAGCAGCACTGGCGAGAAGAGCCAGAAGGAGCGCAGCAAGCGTAAAGCGATTCATCGTCATCTTGGTATGTCTTGTACAGTAGATCTACAATACAGTAGAGGATAAAGAGGACCCTCTGTGCTAAAAAAGCGGTGAGAGTGAGAACAAGAGGAAAGGAAGGAAAAGCACCAAAGAGGGCGCCAGAGCCAAAAAAAGAGCGCCGACCCCCAAGTCACCTCCAAGCGCCTAAAAAGATCGCAAAAGCCCGCGAGACATGGAGACATTAACAAACAGTCTTGAGCTTGTCATACCTTCAATCAGAGATTTATCACTCTCATACATCGCCTTACACTAAACCACAGAGTGAATCGTGAACAAGCAACTATGTCATACTTACATGAGATTTAGTAAGACAGTCATCCACTCTGTTCTTCGGAACCACGACATTAGAGCAGTCATTTATCGCCTTAATTCTATTCCTTGATTGCAGTGTCTCCTTCTTACAAAAATCGATCGTGTTGTGACGCTGTGACGCTGTGACCATGGCATGCCTGTCGTCTCATGTCTCATGCATTCATCCCCGCTGATATTAAATATCATACGCCAACCAATCTTGGCGGTCTTTCGCGCTCTTGGTACCGGTACCGGTGGCGCTCCGAGCACAGAACCACTACTTAGCTAGTAGACTACATGTACTAGCTAGTAGCTTCTAATAAAGGAACGATCCGACAGGGAGAATGAACAGTCAGGGAGAATCGAATCTGCTTCAGCAATCCTGGAACGCACGGGAACACCAGACCTTTTGTTCCACCTGTCTGCTTGTTCCTGATTTACACATCAGATTCGATTCGATTCTTTCATTTTGAGCTATCAACCTTCTTGCAATTACTACTACCCTACCAGAATAGCAAATAGATCCACCCTATCAATACCCTGAGACAGAGGATACATAATTTGGACGTTACGGTCGCAGTGGCAGTCATGTCTTCTCTATTTGGCAGTTGTTGAAGAAACGAATGGCTGGCAAAGTTAGGCTGCCATCTTTCGGCAAATTTTGCTGCCCCAATACCGGTAGGCCACCCAGTCTCTGTCCCCACTGCTCGCCCCATTTGGTCCAACCAATAGGGATATGCCTATGGGTACCGGTATGTGTCCATGTGTCCCAGCAAGTCTGGAAAGGCTGAAGCCATTGCTACATGTACTATCAGAAGAACCACTAGAATAGATGCTGGAGTTGTGGCTAGATCATTTTGGATTTCTGGTCTGGGCTGTCACTTTTTCTATTAACTCGAGGATCCTACCGGTACTAGCTTCCAATGGTATGATTCTCCCTAATTTGCCCATTAGATCAATAGGTACCGGTATGATTGGGTTGATAGCAGAAGGGTGATACAGTCCGAAATCAAGGCAAAGCTCAGAACTTGGGAATGTTTGGGGGAATTGGAACCATCTAGTTTGACATAAGATAATGCCTTGCACATGGCTGTAACCACTACAACCAGCACATGGCTGTGACAAGCTAAGAATGTAGACAACTCTAGGTAGTTAGTTAGTTTGTGTAGGTGCCATATTGGTTGAGTTCATCCTGTAGTGATCCTGTGGTGCTTTTCACACCAACTTGTGGCTTCTGTGCGAATATTCTTAATGAAAAGGTCTTTAAACTCAAATTCCTTCCATTTTGGAACTTTATAAATGGCATTGCGACATTATGTATCCTTTTTTGACACTTACAGTCTATTTTTCGTTTTGTACAAGCTGGTTTTAACTGTTTCCGCCGCGAAAAACAGGGTGGAACATTCAGGGAGAATATTCTCACTGTGGCATCGTTCTCTCCAAGCTAGCCAGCTGCTGCTGGAGCAACTCTGTGCATAGCAAGTTGCTACCGGTAGCTAGCCGCAGCAACACTACCCAGCTAGCTAGCTGCTAGAGTTGTCCTACCGGTCACGGTATGTACATGTACTGGCACGCCGCCACAAGCTCAAACATGAAGAACGAACCTAACCAGCTAGCTAGAGCTACCGGTATAGCTCTTGACACAAGTACGGTATCACCCAACCATTTTTGAGACCCTTCAGGAGGCCACAAGACGAATGATTCAATCGCATCAATCCATCACCACGTCCAAAGCCCCACTCTAGCTGGCTCTACCGGTACCAGGGACCTTGTACCGGTACAGTACGTCAACCAACCAACCAACTTCTCTGCATGGGCAGATCATAATATATATTATAGTGATCCATCCTCCATCCTTCTGGAATGTACTAGACTGTCACTCTTCTTGCTAGCCTACCGGTACGTGTACTCCGTCCAAATACCCGATACCAGGTAGCTAACTACGACATGGATGTGTGACCAAAGTGGAAAGCAGGCGCATAACACAAACATTTACTTTCGTTCTTTTAAAAACAAACACATATTCACTCTTTTTGTGGCACTAGTAATAAAGATTCGATTGAATCATTCATTCCATTCATTTGCTTCGTGCTTCGAGGGTGGTTTCCGCAATCTAAATGCTAAGAGGTCAATTCGTCATCTTCATACAACAACGTATGGAGACGGAATCGACGGCAGCACACATAGTACAGATTGCTTCCAACGTTGGTACCGTAGCGGATGCATGCAAAATTGAATACTCATAAGGTCAATTCAAAGAAATCTTGAATCGACAGCAGTCGACATCCAAATCACATCACATCACATCACATCGCGGTCATCTTCAACAACGCCACCGCCAACTCCACCACTACCAAGCAACTCTTACAACGAAGGCTTCTTGCCCCCATAACCACCGACACAAGGTCCGCAGTAATCATTGGGGTAGAAGCGAATCACATCCGTATCGTCTTCGTCTACACAGTACGTATTGTAACCCTTGAAGACAGAGTAATGGCAAATGTAGGCTTTGGTACCTCCCTCGCAGGGGAAATCCACGGCACTACAGTGAGGACCACTCGCTCCGTCATCTTCGTCGTTTCCATCCATGCTGGGCTCGTCGACAGGGGCGCCAGCATTACTACTACTACTCATCGATGCTGCCTCGGAACTTGATTCGTCAGTTCCGGAAACATCCGCAAACTTCTTCGTCGCACCTTCCGGCAAGTTCGACATGCCAAAGTGGTGGTTGGCAAGATCGTGTTGTTGCTGAGCAGCACCGCAGCCGCCAAGGGCTACGACTCTCAGGTTATCAATTCCTCCGCTCTTGGACGTGATGCTTCCATTCAGGTCAAACCAGAACGTTACTGGCAGCTTGCCAGACGTCGACAACGCTTCTCGGGGCACCGTCACAAAGACCTCGTGCACAGCCACTTCAGACGATGACAATGCTGGCAGCGCTTCACGAGACCATGAAATTCCTCGAACAGAGCCTCGCAACACATGGCTGCTTTCTCTGCTGAAGATACCCAGGTCCACATCCGTCGTGCCAATCGTCAACAGGATTCTGTCGGCGCTGTTCCATGAGCCAAATTCGTAGACGTGGAAGCTTATCGAAACCTTCTCAGTGGCGTCAACAGGAAGAGCAAACATCTTCGAGGAACGAGGGTTCTCAACACCCATCCTGCCCAAGAAGTGGCCAAGGCTTCCATGTTGCGAAATCAAACCATTCTTCCATCCTTCCTCTAGGCCAGACTCAAATCGCTCGTGGCTGATTTCAGCGGACTTATCGCATCCACTGCTTCCAATGGCGTCCAGCTGGCGTCTAGAGTCGCAGCTGTAGTGGGCTGTGAGCTTGAAATTGTCAATTCCAGCACTCTGTTCGTCAATGTCCAGGCTGGCTGACACCACAATAGCGATTTCCAGCACCCCAGAAGAAGCAAAGAAACCAGCAGGAATCTGCAGTTTCACACTGTGAATAGCATCATTGTCAGGCAGGAAGCCAAGATTGGTTCCTGAAACCGTATTGTTGCAGGACCAGGAGATTCCATCCACTTCACCTGCCAAGAAATGGTGGGCAGGATGCGAGGACAACTCTCCCAATACGACTTTGCTGGCTCCTCCGACTTCTAACGTTACTGTGTCCTCAGAGTCCAACCAACGGTCGATTTGATAGAGCTGGAATTCAAGAGTCACGCTGTCAGCAGAAATACCACCTGATAGTGGCACTGTAAAGTTTTGAGACACTCGCTCCCTGCTTTGTCCAAGGCGACCCAAGAAGTGACCCAAGTCAGATGTTTCAGTTGTGATGCCTCCAGACCAGGAGTATTCGGAGCCCTCGCGCCATGATTGCTCATCCTCTTCAGATTCAAAGTCTTCGTCAACCAAAACAACTGATGGTTCGCACACGGATGCAGAAAGTCTGCTTGGGTCTTCCAAATCAGCACACTTGCATCCGACAACAAAGTCCAGCCATCCAAAGAGACCATTGTCACTTGTATGTTCACTTGCGAAAACTGTCACTTCAGATTCCTGGTCGACAAATCCATTCTTCGAAAGCCGACCGAGAGTGGCATGTGCGACAGCAGACAAGTCAAACTTGTCCACATCATCACAGTTATACGACCACTTCATCTCAACATAATCAGAAACTGAGCTGAGTCCTGTTGAATTGCACCAGAAGTACGGAAAGTTCTCAAGGTCTGGAGAGTCGTCCTCATCCGTGGGCATTTCTCCAACATCCTCGCCCACCCAGAATTCAGTTGACACGAATGCCCACCCTTCTGAAGCCTTGAAGGTGACATCTAGATTCATGGGGTCGTCTGAAATGCTGAAGCAGACAGTACCAAGCGATTCTGTGTCTCCAACAAGGAACTCACGGCATTCGTTGTTCGAGGCATTATCATCTGAGTCAATGCACATGTGAGTTGACGGAATATTGGGAGTCGGTGAAGCTGCTGTGCATGCACAGTCCACAACAAAATCAAGCCACCCATAGGTTTGGTCATTGGATTGGACCAGGTATTCTTGGGCAAAGGCAATCATTTCTGAGTCAGCATCAATACTGCCGTCTCCTTGTAGCTGCGCCACAGTGAAATGTGCTACCATCTGAAGGCCAAAGCTGCCCATGTCTTCACAATTGTAGGACCATTTCATCTCCATATAATCCACAACCGATGTAACCCCTGTCGAATTGCACCAGAAGTAAGGGAAATTTTCAATGTCCAGAGAGTCATCCTCGTCCAGAGGGACGTCACCGATACTCTCTCCAATCCAATATTCAGAAGACACAAATGCCCAGCCTTGGGTTGCCGTGAACGAAACCTCAAACTGGGTACCATTCAAGATCTCAAGGCACATGCTACCTGCCACAAACGAATTGTTGGCAAGAATGTCATAGCAGTCCTTGCTCGACTGGCCATCTGTCTCAATACAAATCTCAGTGTCATTAGCTGGAGGTGGTGGTGGCAATGAACCAGGGCAGTCACAGTCCACAACAAAATCAAGCCACCCATAGCTTTCACCACTAGTCTGGCTTTGAAATTCTTGGGCAAAGGCAATCATTTCTGAGTCAGCATCAATACTGCCATCTTCTTGCAGCTGTGCCACAGTGAAATGTGCTACCATCTGAAGGCCAAAGCTGCCCATGTCTTCACAATTGTAGGACCACTTCATCTCCATGTAATCCAAAACAGATATAAGCCCTGTCGAATTACACCAGAAGTAAGGGAAATTTTCAATGTCCAGAGAGTCATGCTCATCCAGAGGGACATCACCGATGCTCTCTCCAATCCAATATTCAGAAGACACAAATGCCCAGCCCTGGGTTGCCGTGAACGACACCTCAAATTGGGTACCATTCAAGATCTCAAGGCACATACTACCTGCCACAAATGAATTGTTGGCAAGAATGTCATAGCAGTCCTTGCTCGACTGGTCATCTGTCTCAATACAAATCTCACCCGGAGTTGTCCTGTCAGTGACATTGGTGGTCACATTTGGTGGGCACTCACACATGATGTCTACATCATACCAGCTGTACAGGCTGCCAACATCTTGATTCTCATAGACATAAGCGACGATCTCTGAATCCTTGTCCACAGCACCACTTGGAAGCAACCTGCCTAGTGTTGACTGGGCCACAATAGCCAAGGAAAATGATTCCATACCCTCACAAAGGTAAGTCCACTTTAAGGGAATTGTGGTAGTCCAGACCGACAAACCACTGGAGTTGCACCAGTAGTAAGGGAAGGCATCTGTGTCCAAATCATCTTCATCAAGTGGAACAGCTGAAATGTTTTCACCAACCCAAATCTCATTGGTCACAAAACTCCAGTTTTCCAGTGCAGTGAAAGTGACCTCCAAAACATCAGTACCATTTTCTTCTGCAATTCTTGTGCATACCGATCCCAGCACCATTGAATCTCCAGCAAGGATGTCGTGACATTCCTCCATGGAGCCATCCACAGTGTCAATGCAGATTTCAATTTCAACATCAACGGGTGGCAAAGTTTGGTTGAAATCAGTGCATGGTTCGAGTGGGGGGCACTCACAGTTCAGTTCAAAGTCAAACCAGCCATACAAGTCCTCTTGATACTCGGTCGCAAAGAGGGTCACCTCAGATTCGTCAATGACAGTGCCATTTTCGTAAACCTGAACAAATGTTGTTTGGGAAACAACTGAAAGGTCAAAAGTGCTTGCTTCTTCACAATTGTACTCCCACTTCAGCTCAACTCTGTCAGTCCACTCGTATACACCGCTTGAATTACACCAGTAATAGGGGAAACGGTCAGTGTCAATCGTCCCATCAGACTCCGTTGGCACACTTGAAACATTCTCCCCAATCCAATATTCAAGGGAGATGAACTTCCAGGAACTTTCAGCACTGAATGTCACATTCAGCAATGTCTCCCCATCCTCAACATGGACCTCAATACACATCTGACCAACCAAGGATCCATCTGAACCCATGAATTCCTCGCATACTTTCCTAGAGTAATCCTCTGCTTCCACACAAATCTCAACACACTCATATGGGGTTGGTGATGCTGTGAATGGAGCAGCAGAAGGTGTGCCAACCGTGCTAGGACTGCCCGTTGTTGAACTTCCGGTGGGGCTTAGAGTTGAAGTGCCGGGAGTTGGGCCGGGGGTATGGACTTCCAGTGGGGCTTGCCTGTTGTCGATAGTGGGGGTGTCCAATGTGGATACTAGGAGTTGGGCCAGGTGTTGTTGAACCGGGCGTTGGACCAGGAGTTGAAGTGCCTGGAGTGGGACCAGAAGTTGTGGGAGCTTCCAGTCGGGCTAGCCGTGTAGAGCCAGGGGTAGGTCCAGGAGTTGTGCCCGTACTTCCCGGAGTTGGTCCAGGAGTTGTACCCGTTGAACTTCCGGTGGGGCTTAGAGTTGAGTGCCGAGTGGGCCGGGGGTTGTGGAGCTTCCAGTGGGGCTGCCTGTTCGAAGTGGGGGGTTGGTCCAGTAGTGGAAATACTAGGAGTGGGGCAGGTGTTGTTGAACCGGGCGTTGGACCAGGAGTTGAAGTGGCTGGAGTGGGACCAGAAGTTGTGGAGCTTCCAGTCGGGCTAGCCGTTGTAGAGCCAGGGTAGGTCCAGGAGTTGTGCCAGTACTTCCCGGAGTTGGTCCAGGAGTTGTACCCGTAGTTCCTGGAGTTGGTCCAGGGGTTGTACCAGTAGTTCCCGGAGTTGGACCAGGAGTTGTAGTGCCTGGAGTTGGTCCGGGTGTCGTGGAACTTCCAGTTGGGCTGCTTGTGGTGGAGTTCGTGCCTTGGTTGGAGCGGCTGATGGGGACAGTGTCTTCTCACAGACGTAGAAACCAGTGATCACCAAGTCATCAATTCAGAACTCTGCTCGGAGATTGGATTGGTTGTCACAGTTCGGAACTCCAATGTCAATTGTTGTCCTCCAAGACATCAGAGGGAATGGTCAGCAGCACAACGTGCTTCTTGTCCGTTGGGTTCTCTTCGTTGCTGTCCTCGTCAATGACACTGATTCCCTGCTGAGGAGTAGTGCGCTCCCAGGTAATGCCTCCCTCTTCTCCTGAAACGGGCTCACTGTCACTTCCATCGTCCATGTCTCCGAGGTCAATGGTTACATCATTGACCTGCACGAAGGCACTATCCGTCGGACTCCAGTCCACCGCCTGGTACAGAGTAAACTCAAACCGGAACGGAGCTTGCCTCTGTTGGTTGGGATCCAGTCCGACAACAAGGGATGTTCAAAACCTTTGGAGACAACTTCGCTGTTGCCCTTCCCAACAAGCCCAGGAGCTGAGAGCCCACTGTCGCTGTCGTAGAAAGAGTGCCGCACCACGAATCGGAGGATTCATTGTCCTCAAAGTCTCTTCTTCCAGTGATAACTTCGGGGTAGCAAACCTTGGAAGCGGTAGGTGCTGCCAGTTGTGGAGGTTCCAGTTGGACTGGCAAGTTGTAGAGCCAGGGGTGTCCAGGAGTTGTTGTAGTGGGTGTGGGACCAGGAGTTGCAGTGGCCGGAGGTTGGTCCGGGTGTAGTGGAGGGTTCCGGTGGGCTGCTTGTGGTGGAGGTTCCGGTTGGACTGGCAGTGACGGCTGATGGGGACAGTGTCTTCTCACAGACGTAGAAACCAGTGATCACCAAGTCATCAATTCCAGAACTCTGCTCGGAGATTGGATTGGATGTCAAGGTTCGGAACTCCAATGTCAATTTGTTGTCCTCCAAGACATCAGAGGGAATGGTCAGCAGCACAACGTGCTTCTTGTCCGTTGGGTTCTCTTCGTTGCTGTCCTCGTCAATGACACTGATTCCCTGCTGGGTAGTAGTGCGCTCCCAGGTAATTCCTCCCTCTTCTCCTGAATCGGGCTCGCTGTCACTTCCATCGTCCATGTCTCCGAGCTCAATTCTCACATCATTGACCTGCACAAAGACACTATCAGTCGGACTCCAGTCACCGACCTGGTACAGAGTAAACTCAACCGTAACGGAGCTTGCCTCTGTTGGTTGGGATCCATCCGACAACAAGGGGATGTCAAACTCTTTGGAGACTTCGCTGTTGCCTTGTCCCAACAAGCCCAGGAGCTGAGAGCCCACTTCGCTGTCGTAAAGAGTGCCGCCAACCCACGAATCGGATGATTCATTGTCCTCAAAGTCCTCTTCTTCCAGGATAACTTCGGGGTAGCAAACCTTGGAAGCGGTAGGGCTGCCAGTTGTGGAGGTTCCAGTTGGACTGGCAGTTGTAGATCCAGTC
>CAICTM010000520.1:0-62052 GCA_903772945.1 Seminavis robusta
AATGGTATCTAAATTTTACATTCTAATAATCTAAAAAGCACACAGAGGCAGCCGAGACTACATGGCAAATGCCTCTTCATACAAAGCAATGTTATGCGATGCCCCTCGCATGCACTGTTGAAGACGCATGATGCAGCGTTCCTCGGTATGCTCACGAATATCCTTCATAAGAGGAAGCGGCCCGCAAGTAAACAACCCAGGATGTCTTCCATTGTCTGCATGTTTGAGGAGTTGATGAACAGAGGGCCTGCCCCTTCTCTCCTCCATTGACACCACACTTCCAGAGATTGCTCCATCATTGTCGTCATCGGACACGTCGCCTTCGTTAACATCAGGCACAGCTCCTACCGTTTCCATTTCAATGGATGATTGGACAAGGCCATCAGGGAGCGCTGCCTCTTCATCGAGAGATGGGACAGGCGACCACATAGGGGAGGAAGTGCTAGAGTCCTCCCCATCTTGCTGAAAACAGGAGAGTCTGCTCAGCATATTGATGGCCACGGCCACCACAAGACCCACAACAACAATAAACACAGGCCCCGCTACTCGATAAACAGTTTCTTTCTTTGCTTGCAGATGTTTGTACGCCCACCATACAGATGCCAGTCCCAGCCAGGCAGTGAAAGAAAATGCCAGAAAGCCAAGTACGTTTGTTTTCATACTCGAACTAGATCCCGTGGAAAACCGTGACGGCGAAAACGGCCTGCCCTGAATGAGACTCGCTGCCTCCGTACCGGTAACGGGACTTGCCGGCAGAGCATTCTCCTCATCATTCGAGCATGGCATTGCTGTCATCGAATGATCCCCTGTGTGATACACAACAATCTTGATCTTGAAATCCGCATTGTCGTTGTGACTGTGGCTAGTCAGCAAAGGTTGGAGGTATTCTCTCTGGACATATTCGACCAAGCTGGCATCTCGGCAGATCCACAACAGTACAATTCGCTTGGTGGCAAAGGTGTTTAGCGGTGCTTGGGCCAACAGGTCATGAACATGATGAAGCAATGTCAGATACGGAGTAATTCCGATGCCCCCGGCAACCATGGTTGCCACGTCGTGCTGAAGGACTTCTCGAACGCGACTGGGTGATCCCAAGAAACCATCCAAGAAGATGGGAGGAAGACTGGAGGAAGGAGGTTGTTGTGGTTGTGGTTGCAAACTTTGCGAGAGCTGTAAGGTAAAGTTTCCTGTGGCCTTGAAAATGATGCGTAACTGATCATGCCTAGCGGGCACCAGATTGATGGTGAAAGGATGCGAGATGGCGGAAACATCCGGTGCCAGAAGCTGGATGTAGTAACCAGGTCGGAACTGCCGAACAGCAGCTTCGGTGGCTCTGACCGTTAAGCTAATGTAGTGCGTGGAATTGGTGCCTCTGGAATTGGCGCCCTGCTTCCCTTTCCAGTCCGCAAAGGAAGCAATCCTATCAATTGAGACCACTTCCACACCTTTGGAAGTCGATTGCCGCCCCCAGCTCTCCACGAAGACGGGGAAGGAGCTCGCAGTATAGTAGATGAGACTAGGAGCCATGAAAAGAATGGACCTGTTCCAATGCAACACAACGAGTATGATTGCCAGTGGTGCCGCAATGACATGAGACATGTAAAAGAGTCGGTAGCACTGACGGCGAATTGGATACCAACTTGTAATCAATATGACAAGGAGTGCCACGCCAGCCAGAAAACCAGTCAAGTTTCGATGGATATCGTAGCAAGTGCAGTCAGTGTCCTCATCGACACAGGTAGGTTGTGCTGCATTGTAAGTCTCCGAGTTCATGGACCAACAACCCGACGGTGGCACGAGCATTCCCACGAGACTCTCGTTGGACAGTCCAACCCATCGGAACATGTGCATGGAACCATGGACAATGACGGCCAGGATGAATATTCGTCCCGTCCAAATATGCAGTATAACAGCCCTTGCTGGACTCCATCCGACGACTTTTAAGAGGGAGGAATGTCGAGCCACGGGGATCATGAGGAAGGATCCGACCACTTCTGCGACGACTCCAAACGCGTTGGATGTGACCGAGACTTGATCATCCAGAGCCAACTCCTTCCCATGCATATGTCGGTATACCACCATGAAGACAAAAACGACGCTGGGGACGAGGATAAGAGTCCATGCCAAAAAATCGAGCTTCCACTCTCCTTCAACAAACAGGAGTCGATGCCGGCATCGATAGATCCAGTTGGGAAGTTGTTGTCTTACAAGTGATGATAATGCACTGCGACGAGACACCGACAGAGATGGCAACGTCCAGCAGAGAGACGCCAAACTCCCGGCAATCAAGACGGGAAATGCAAGGTGCAATATCTGGCCTCCTCCCTTGGGATCTCCCACTACCCGATCGGCCATCCGTGCATACATTGATCTGCCCGGGTCGATACCGGAAAACAGCATGTAGCAGAGCACCCATGTTGCACAGAGGAAGGAAACCAACGCAACCAGCCGATTCATTGTCGTCATCTTTTGTGAGGCATTCTCATCGAAGAATTTTTCTTCTTGATGACTACTGCAGTCAGGCTGCTGTTGCTGCTGCTCGTGGCACTGTGTGCTGAGCGGCTGCTCTTGCAGTTGTTGCTTCCTCTGTCGAAGACCCATCTATCGTTGTTCAACGAGAAACCAAACATCAACAGTTCCAACTTGAAACCGACGTCCCGTGGCAGGCACGCCCCTCGATCGTTGGACGCATTTTTTTTTACCCACGTCACTGTTCAAGCACTGGAAGCCCGCATGAGCTGTAAAAAACAAAATGAAATTTACCCACCGGTACCGGTACGTAAAGCTACCGGTACAGGTACGTACCGGTACCTGGTACCAGGTAGGTACGTGCCCCTTTGGCAATCGGTGCGGCGCACCTCTGCCTCGAGGCAAGCAGCGATGGGCACAGGCATGTTGCCCTCAGCAACATGCCCATCGCTCCTGAATTGACTGGCGACTTGTGAGAGAGGTGAAGAACTCATCAAACTCTAGAAGTGAGCTGCCTTTTAAAAAAAGCTGGGGGTGTACAGATGGGGCGGGATTGGCTGACCCGGGGCTGAGCTCACATACCTCTGGTCGCAAAAACGGCCGCAATGTGGTTCTCTGACAAGGCAGTATTGCACAAATGGGGACCTAACCAAGCTGTACTGCTGCAATAGCTAGCAAGCGCTCCACACTCCATCCTTCTCGGTCTATAATTGTATGTTAGCGAGCGGCGAGGGCGAGCTGTTACGCGTGTGAGTAGTGTGTTGCAAATTGGTTGCCGCACGCGAACGATGGGCAATGCATTTCATTGTGATGAAGAAACGAGGAGTCGAGACTGGGCATGAGACTCCTAGTAGTAGCTAGCTAGGAGTCTAGATTCACGAGCATTCCAAGTGGCGTAAGTGCTAGTCCAAGAATGTACCTATCCGGCCTCCCTACCAATAGCCAGACCACCGACGGACCAATGGCCAGACCACCGACGGAATGCTTGTTCCTTTTCTCGTCAGCTCGTCAGCGCCTCGAGATGCATTCTACAACTCCCGCAAATTCGCCAAATGTAGTTGTATGGCATGTCGTTGAGCTAGCTGGCCAGGCTTGTCAGAGCTATTTCCACGTGTGAGTGTTTGAGGTTTGAGGTCCCGTGCAGAGCAGGTAAAAAAATAATTCTCCCCACCGTTTGAAGCATCTCGGTGACCCGTTCTCAGCTTCCGCAGGTTCCCTGCTCTTTATTTGAGCAGTTTCTTTCGTCGATCCTGGTTTCCTTGCGTCTTCGAGTTTGACCAGCCCAGAATCTTTTTCCATCCATTGCCTCAACGTTCACTCCCAACATTTCTATGCTTCAGTATTGGTGGATTCGAGTTCAATGTTCACAATTCGTGTTGGATGTCCTCCGTCATCGACTCCATGTCCACCGTCTTTTTCGCTCGGTAAGTACGAAAACAGATTCGATTCTAGCTGCCTCCACCCGGCCTGAAGTGTGCTGCAGGCCACCCATTGCCCTTGTTTTGGACGCAGCTGGAAGCATGAAGGAGGACTAATAGTGACTTCTTCGGAACGGCGATAGGAACACCAACTCCAGCCACTTCAAGCCTTCATTGGGCGCAATGCGAAGGACGAGTGATTGCCGACTCGAAACCACAACATACGATACGGAAATAGTACGATACGATGAGAGCCCAGTGGAAGCCGGCAAGACCTGATTGAAATTACTTGTTTATGCTTCCAGTGCCGGTAAGAAAAGGCTCTTTGATTGCCTCTTGCCTCACATTTTTCCCTTGATTTTCTCCGCCGATTTGTCGTTGGTATTTTCAAGAGGCAGGCATCTCATCAACACTGCCTCTGATGAGAACCACAAGCTGTTCCATGTCCAGTATTCGAAGTGTTTTGGATGGTAGCAGATGTACTGAAATTTCCTCGTAGGACATGCAATTACAAGACTTGGCTGTAGTGTTTACATGCATCGGCATTTGTTGACGTTTGTGATATTTTTTGGGACCACTGTCAACCCCTGGAATTCTTTTGCTCCGTTGCTCTAGCACGTTTACGGAAATCGGAATAAGTAGGTAGCATTTCTGCTCCCTCTCACAGTTTACGCACCAAGCGAAAAGCAAAACTGGCCAGATAGACCGATTGGGTTGACCATTCAGCCTACTACTTGCCAGCTTGGAGAGTCCCTTTCAGTCGAATACATCAGCGTCATGTGCAATGGAATGTTTGCAAGGTCCCTAAGACGATGCAGCACCAAGACAAGTATCTCACCTCTGTCTCCAAACGTGTCGCCAATCTCATTCAACCGTACCTGTTGTGAGTCTTTTGACAATGGAGGAAGGGTGTCCAATCAAATAGATCCATCGACTATTCCCCGTGTCCTCATGATCCCCATGGGTCCAAGTATCGAAAGCCTGTCCACCACGACTCTTACGCCACGGCATGTCGATGACGATTTCGACATTTGGAGTCCCACCCTTCCCAAGGACGAAGAGAAGTGTTCAGCAAGCCTACCACGGATCCCACGTCGACAGGCTAGTATGGAGTGCGACTTTGCAGAGTACGAAGAAGAGTCCAAGAAAGAAACAAGCCCACGACTTCCTCGAAGAAAGCTCAGCAAGCATGATCTCCTCGACGACGACGACGATGACTCGTGGACAGACTTCCTTCCAATGACGATGCCAGAGCGAAAGCATTCGTCCGAACAGCTTGGCCGGCGCCCTCATCGTCATAGTTGTCCTGGGGTTCATGATGGCTTGAACAACCACTTTCAGTACATCAGCGACCCTGATGCTGGAGGGAGTCGCCCCAAGATGCCGCAAAGATTCAAGAGCATTCGCAAGTTGGCGGAGTCGGGCTTGACCCCGCCAAGAAGGCAACGAGCTGCATCTGGGCATTTGTGAAGAAAGAAGAGTGTGCATATGGCTTCAGCCATCTCATAACCAACCTTTTAGACGTGTACCTGTCATCGGGGTAAAAGCTAAAGTTAAAAGTGAAAGTATTGTGGCACCAAACCTATTTGAAGACTAGACTCGTCCTTGGGAAACCGCGCGCCTGTAGCGGTGTCTATTAATCCTGCTGCTGATTCATCATTCAAAGCTCTGACGGTGTTTCTAGCTACATGCAGCTATAGAACAGTAGCATACAGTAGATGGTAGCAGTGGAATGTGCAAGTTTCGACCACTAGCTAGCGGTAGTGCGAATTCTACTATTGTACAAAGTGTCTCAACGGGAATCTTCGCCGTCCAACTCGAAGACTCACTGGATCCATTTTTCTTGGTCACTGCCACTAATAGAGGCCATACCGGTACCGGTACGGTGCCAGCAATGGTGGTTGCAACGCCAGCAACAATTGGGCTAATGACACTGGCGAACTCCTCGGCCGACTCTTGACTCAGTAACAGGGCAGACCCGTCTATTCCAAAACTTCCACCATCTCTCATATGGTATCCCTGATACAACATGATACTGATCATCACGTTTGCTCCAGATCTGGCTGGTAGATGGTCAATCATCAAAAACCTTTGCTCCAAGTTAACATTCTGTTGTCGTTCCAGAGTTGGAACAATTCCTTTGCCGCAGTGCGACTTCAAAAGGTAAGTCTACAACTGGACGGACATTCCATCTTCTGTGCTCTCATCTGGAGCACCATACGCTGACGCAGCAATTTCGCTGTCAAAATTGTTGTTGCTGCTGCTGTTTCTTGTGCTGTCTGTAACTGAGGGAACACCAACACTGCGTAATCCTTCTTCCAACTGGGTTGTAATCTCCACCGGCTCTTCTCCTCCATTGTGACTTGTTCTGTATCTACTTATTTCTGGCTCTCCTGGGGCTGTGACAACAATGGGCCCCAGTCGGCGAACCAGCTCATCATCATCCAAAGCTAGTGCCGCTGGATCCCAATGAAACATGGATGCTTCAATGCCCTGTTCCTCATCAACATTGTGATTGCTGTGATTGTTGTTGTTGTTGTTTTCTTGCTGTTCCAACAAATCCAGTGGGTCTACAATGAAATCTCTTCTACAAATTGGACACAAGGGTCCATCTCGTTGTTTAATGAGCCACTTTTCCATGCAACTTGAATGGAAATGATGATCACATGATTCATTGGAAGACCACACAACGTCTGATCCAACCTGTTGTGTACAGGAAGAGAGCAGAGCACGAGAGAGCCACGTGGGAAAGACAGAACATTAGTGATGAAAGAACTCCCAACATCCGTTTCTACTCAACCGTGCCTGTGGCTGCGTCCCAAAGCTGGAGGTTCGTATCTTCTCACCTTGTAGTTGGATAAGCAGATTGTGCATGATCCGGGCGTCAACCTCATTTCCCGTTCATCATCTTGAGTCTGTCTCTGGGGTCCACTGGCATCAAGAAAGCAACTGCTACCCATTGGAAGCCCTGGAACCGGAAGCCGAACCTGCGGGGTTTCTTCCTCTTCATATGGATTGTTATGTTCTCTGGATATGGAAGGGCCATCTAGAGAGTGACTTTCTCCTTGCTCCTCCTCGTCTTGTGATTTTGTCTCCTTGATACCTCGTTCTCCGAAAACATTGTCTTTTGTCTTGCCGTTGCCGTTGTCGCCAAGGTCTTTACATTGCTGATTGCTAAAGTCGTCCTTGGTGGTTAGGTCCTGACGATTGCCTTCCATGTCGTCATTTTCGCTATTGTCGTTGTCGTTATCGTGATTGTCGTTATTGTCGTGTTGTGCACCGATGTTCGTTTCCTCGTCATCGCTGGCGTAGGGCGATAGAATGTCTTCGGAAGCCTGGGTGGCTGATTCATCGCTCTTGCCGACATTGTACTTTTCGCTTTCAAAATCCAGATTCAAGAAACTGCCTGCTCGTTGGACCGGTCCTTGGGAGGAAGTACCAATGGTGTTGCTATTAGTATTGTGGTTGTGGTTCTCGTGGCCATCTACCAAATCTGGGAAATTTTCTTCTTTCAAAACCTGTTCAATCAATCAATAAAAATGGAGGCCAACAACGAGCACACAAAGGTCAGAAAAGAAAACGGATTCGATTCTTGTCCCCCCTCCCAAAGAAGAGTCCACTCCTTTACCCAGAGTATGAATTCTCATCTCTGCTTCCTTTGAGTGAGTCAACTCACCATTCTGACGGGCATCATCAACTGTACGATTCTGGCTCTTCGTTCTTCAATGTATTTTCTCCTTGCTTGTCTATTTTCGTCTCGATGCTGTTCCGATTGTTCCAATGCAGCGGTAAAGTCCAACTCCAGTTCTCTTCGAGCATGCTCTTCAAAGCAATGCAGGCGAAAGTAGTAAAAGACGGGGACTACAAAGCACAAACCCAAAACACACAGGTACAGAATGGTCAAAACAGTCCGACCTCGAGATTGCGAGGTGTCTTCTGGTACCGGCTGCTGCTGGTAGATGGATGGATCCACAAGACCAGGTGTCAAGCCATCACCTGTTTGCAATTGTCGTCGCAGAAAGAACTCGGCTTTGTACAACAATCCCAGAGCTGCACTGCCGGTACCACTGTCGGCTGCGGAAGAAGAAACGGCCATCGTACTCTACGTCGAATAGAACAATTTGCAGCACAGCAACTGAAGCGATTCTCTTCTGTTCGATCAGCAAGTCAAATGAATGAATGAATGTGTTCCGTGATGTTTTTGCAAGACTACAGGAAGGAGAGTCGCTATGATGAGAGTTAGTTGTCAGCGTCCTCGTTTCTTTCGTCAAGAGTGAAGTTGGAGGCAACAGAGTGCTTTTCTCCATGTCGTCTTCTTCTTCTGTTCGCTGCGGTCCTCTGGTAAACAAAGAAAATGAGTGCGTGACCGAAGGGTCATGGACCATAATGCTGCTTGGCACTGCTCATGTCACTATTGTGCTTGAATATACCTTAGATTCAAGAATCTATAGATCTAGGTCTACCGGTATGCCAAATGCATTTCCCGCCGCTTTTCAGTGTTGGTATTGTAGTGGTATCCCCTGCATGTTAACGGTACAACCGCACATACAGCAACATGTCTGTTAGCTAGTTGGATACATCTTTGGTTTTGATCTGGTATCAGGTATTATATGGTATCCTACAGAACAGACTGCAAAGGAATCAATTTGTGTCACGAAGGATTCGATTCCACTACGGTTACCGGTATGCCATTCTGCACCGCTACGGTCCGGTACGATGATAGAGGTACGGAATCACCACCTCAGCTTGTGCCCATTCCTGTCTGCTGGACGTCCTGGTTTTGTCTACAGTAGTCTCTGGGATGGTGTTGGTAGATGTACCTATTGTTTGGACCGTACAGTACTACATGTAGCTATGTAGAGGTGAAGCGAATGATTGGATTGAATCGAATCATTCAATGGAATCAGAATAGAAAACAGAGGTAGATCAGTTTAGTTGCAATCGGGGTGCAGCCAACATTTGCTACCGGCTGCTACCGGTACTAGTATAGATCTTCTAACAAATCAAGCACAAACGAAACTGCCGGACCAGAAAGTATGGCATTGCGAAATCTACATGTTACGGTAGGAACTCTCTCAGGATACAACGTAGGATAATTGCATTATTGCATCCAGCAATCCACTACGGTGTACAAACTCGTGGCATTCATTGGACCATTTTGGAAGCTTATAAACAAGGGTAAAAGGTCAGAATTTTGCCATTTTATGACCAGGAGTTCGCATTCTCATTCGTACTTCTAGCTGAGAATTAACACATTTGAAAGTTAAGCCTTTTAAAACCGCTTTACCGTTATCGGAGTTGCCGTTTCATTTTATCGCCAAATTTGTTGCCTGTCATCCCGTCATTGGCCATGGACTATCTTGCTTCGTGCTTCTACTGTACTGGTACAACTGGATCTCCAACAATCTTTCCTTGCATGCTTGTGATCTGTGTATTACTACGGTAGTATTTGTTCCGACCATCCATCGGTATGGCAACGTCCGTGTTGCTCCGCCCTCTACCTCTGGGAGAGTCTTACTACTCTCACTATTCTCGGTATCAGTATGATACCACGTCTGCCCCATCGTACTCCGATTCTTCTGCGGAGTCAGTGGCAACGGGCGTTTGGAATTACATGGCTGGAGTGGGGCTTTTCCTGGTGGTGTGGGTGCTGACGTTGATGCTTCCCAAGGGGATGCGAAAACAGTTTTTTGGAGCCAATCCCCGTCGCTACGCTCGACGGAGATATCAAGCATCGGAATTCGGAGACATGAGCACTACATTTTCGGCCCTGATGATGGACAGTGTCGACGAATCCATCCTCCAAGAAGTAGAGAAACGACGACTTCATGACATGTCCACACTGGGACCGCCTTCTTCCACCATGAGTTCCAAATTGCAACAGCAACAACAACTACAGAGACCACAACAGCAATCTTCCAGAGGCAGTACCGTTGCGGATTCGGAATCCGGTATCGAAAGTATTTATTTGCGTCCCATGGCACGAGGCACTGCCGCAAAACGAGGAAAAGCCGGTTCCACGACAACTGGTAGTACCACAACCAACAGCATGTTTCGAGCGTCTCCGGGCCTCTTTGGATCGTCTCTAGGACACCCTGCCATTCCCCGTTTACCATCCGCCAAAATCCTCAATGAAACCATGCAACGACTCAAAACCAGAGGCATTCGACTGGTTGCTCATGGAGTCGCATCCGAGTCCAAACGAGTCTGGATCAAATTCGAAGAAGATACAACATCGCTCTCCTGGCAAACCGAATTCCCACGCAAAATACCCAATCAACTCGGAGAAGTATCACTCGTCATGATGCGAGGAGCGCTACACAGAATCGCTTTGCCAAATATTCTTTACGTCGATGTCGGCAAAAAAACGAATGCATTCATGAAAGAGGAAAACAAGGATATGCTCGATACCGTATGCTTTTCCTTGTTGACTCAAAATGGATCCCTCGATTTGCAAGCAAATTCCAGATTGGAACGAGATGCACTGGTTATTTGCTTTAGTATGATCTTGGATGAAGTGCATTCACAGGATTGGCGGTCCTTGTATGCCGAAAGTCCCGAAACATCGGCAGTGCAATCCACTTGCACTGGTAGCGATCTCAATCAGGTGGAGTTCTAGATATACGGTACATATTGCATGCACGGGAAGAAACGAGACGAGATCAGCCCGGACCCTTTTGGACGGTTGGGGTAACGAACGAAATCAAAGCGAGGAAAGACGAATTGAATCCACCAGCAACAATTCTCTGCATCTCCAGGTTATTGGGAGGCTTGCAGTACCAGTTAGTGCTGATCTGGGCCGTTCAACGAAGGCCCTTTTCCCGCTGTTCCGGATTTCCCTCGTGAATCGGCAATCAAATTCTTGGGGGTACAAAATTCTGTCAACCAAACAAGCACATGTTCGAGCGAACAAGATTGAGGGATATTTCATTTGGGTGGGATATGTAATACGTACGGTAGTTAGCCAAGGTAGCCGCTCTGCCGACAAGTGGATCTAGCAACGCAGTCACTACTCATTCTATACGATAACGACAAATACATGTATGAAGGTCGAAAAGTCATCGAAATTCATGCGCTTGTGCCCCTCTATGGACGAATAATGCTACGGTACCTTTCGCTGATCACGGCCTCCATTCACAGCAAGAAAAGATGTAGTTTTGGTTATTACCGTGCCTACGCATTAGGATGCGACATTCTGTGCCCCAACTCACTTTCCCTTCGAAGGACAAAGGCTTGACTGTTTCACGTCAGGGATGAGGAGGTCAGGTCCAATCGGGAAGGTAGTTCACGATCTTTTCATGACATCCGTCCACTGCACTTTTGCACCAGGCATCAATCTGGTTGAAGGTTTTTAAAGGAAAGATCTGGTTGATTGCTTGTTTCTCGTTGCTCTCTAGCTGGTCATAGTGCATCAATCAGATTGAGAACAGAGAGAAGAGATTGCTTGTTTTTCCTTCGTTACGAAAGAATCTTGCGTGTGTTGTTGGCCTGCTATCTAGCTAGTAAGTCTACTACTAGCTAGAGGAGTGTTTTCCGAAGGCGGAGCTTTTGTGGGTTGGTTTGTGGCTCCCCCGAAGATTCAATCAACCAATTCCACCATTCTCACCGCTCCAATCTTCTCCCGTCGCCCGGAAACAATAAAAATAATCTAAATAGGTCACATAGATACCGGTAGCAAAAATATTCTGTTTTGCCGGACGGTACAGGGTGGTACCGGTACCAGTACCAGTAGTACCTGGTATCAGGTAATACTCAGTTACTACCAGTTTCCAAACCATACTAGCTAGTACCGCGCAGTATGAATTGAACTTGCTATTACTACTATTGTTTACAATTTGCCAATCAACATCCGGTACATGGTACCGGCACCTCTAAGAAGTGCCCAACATACCCTCACTGCCAGGTACTACAGGCTGTTTTATAGATCCATCAAGCTGCTGAAAGGCAGTAACTCCTAGTGCCATGTTTACGGATCAACACTGCTGGAGTTGGTGAATGGCTGGCTGAGCGAGCCATCTCCAGAAGCTGCGACCCTTGAAGGACTTCGTGATTTTCGAAGTTTCAGGTGCCAAAGGTAGAGTAACTGAAGTAAGTTCAACGCATTGAGGAACGGAAGCACAACCTGCGGCGCAGGAGGTTTAAAGGTGATGCTACTAGAAGATGCTACATGTACACTTTAGCTACATGTTGGCTGATCTGGTATTCAAAGTCTACTACAGTGCCACCGGTTGGTTTTGAATCTGAAGTGCCTGAAGAATTCAAAGTTACAGGTCAGTCCTAAAAGAGTACTCTACAATAGAAAGGTTGCAAAGATCCAGAGAAAGAATCCCAGAATGCTGGATGAGATCACCGGTGGAGGAAGTTGCTGTGCTGCTGCCAGCGCAAAGCCCTGTAGAATGTTGGAGAAGCAAATAATGCTGCCGGCGGTCACTATGATGACGCGGTCATCGATCAGTGGCACTCTTTGCATCCCCCTTCTCTACAAAGCAAGCCTGGATATGGTACTTAGCTGAGGAAAGTTCTCCCGCCTCTGAATCGGTAACTTGAGGCGGTATCTAAAAATTGGAGCACCTTAGCTTGGCTGACGCCAGTGACGTGTTTGGTTGGCATCACAGGAGGATCTTGTGGCCTCTGTCGATTGACACCTCCCTTTCAAGGCTTTCGCCTTTTGGATCATCCACTGCAAGTCTTCACTCTTTGCGGAATTGATCTCTTGAAGTTATCAAGCAGCCCTTAGCCAAGAAGCAAGCAATAATATCACCATGAAGCTTACCACTCTACTCGTTTTCTCTTCTTTCTTTACTGCAAGTGCCTTCGGCGTGAGCCCTCGCACTTCTGTTGCTAAGAGCCCTGGCGCCTTCAAGAAACCCGCCTTCCGCAAGGATTCGGCTGCTACCAGCCCCCTCTTCCGCGACCCCACCGCCGTCCGAGGAGGAGCCGTTCCAGGATGGGCCGCCTACAATGATCAGCTTGACAAGAACCCCTTGACCGCCAAGGCCTGCACATCCTTGGTTGGTTGGGCCCTTGGTGACTTCCTTGCTCAGGTAAGGCATCGAATCTAATCATGCGTCGGCTTTGAACATTGTGCGTACTTGGTTTAGGTCTTCTAACGCAAGTCCGTTCTCTACTTACTTCTATAGATCTTCATTAGTGGAGGACCATTCGACATGCAGCGTTTCATCACCCTGTCTGTCTTCGGTTTCATCTACCACGGTCCCTCTGGTCACTATTTCTACAACTGGCTTGATAGCAAGATCCCCGGAACTGAAGCTAAGGATGTTGCGCTCAAGGTTGCCATTGATCAGATCTGCTGGTGGTACGTTTGGGACACACGCACATGGTCTCGCAAATGATATTTGTCAACATCAAACTCTCAACTCTTTCGTCTGCCTCTTGATTTGCAGCCCCATCTTCATGAGTGTGTTCTTCTTCTACCTTGGATTGGTCAACGGAGATTCCCTCTCCACCATTGGAAGCAAGATCAAGAACGACCTTCTTAGTGCCTGCCAAGGATCCTGGAAGGTCTGGCCCATTGTGCATGCAGTGAACTTCAAGTTCATCTCCACAAAGCACCGTCTTGTCTTCATCAACAGTGTCCAGGTTGCCTTCAACATGTTCCTTTCCCTCATTGGAACAAAGAAATAGAGCACTGTTAGCTAGCTACAAATAGGATAGTCAAGTACAGTAAGGTATTTTTTCCCTTTCAACAAGAGTTACTATTCCTTTCAAGAAAAGTTACAGGCTGCTAAGCGGTGTGGATGTTATCAATGTTGTGTTGTCTCTCGCGGTAAAATAATCACTTGTTCATTAAAGGAGACTTTTGGTGTTTCTCGCTTCTATCCACGGAGATGCAAGCTCCAAAGAACTCATGGAGCCGGCCTCCTTTCAATTAATGCTGTTTTTTTTGTTTTTGCCCGTCAGAGGATTGGCTACACCTTTCCAGAGCAGGATATCTTCACCTGTCTCTTTCTCCTCGGGGAAGCTAGGTCTAGGGAGAGCTCTCTATGAAACCTATCCTGATGATCTCTTCGCTAGCTAATCGCTGCTGGACCTGATCGTTCGTTCTGCCAGCCATGTGCGATTGCCCTTGTCCTGGTGCTACCTTCGCTTATCCTTGTGCCCTCTTCGCTTGGTTGGTCAACTTGGGATAAAGTCAGAATCTCACACCTTCTTCACTTCGTCGAGTGCCTGCTTCACGTCTTCCATTGTGATCAAAAGGCTCTCGATGCCATTCCCATCCTTGCGGGCACGAGCCAATGCAATGGACCCCGCACAACGAACCAAACCTGCAATGTCAGCACCACTGAATCCAGCCGTCGCGTAGTCAGCAGCAAGGTCAAACGTGTTCCTCGCACTCATTGGCAAAGTATCAAACACCTTATTGATGGCTTGCTTCACAGCACGTCGTTTCCTGCCCTTGATTGGTCCATCATCTGTTTCCGACCCAATATCTCCTGTCTCTGGCGGAGAAGAGGACGAATCTTGAAGAGTGGTATCTCCAAGAGAACTGGAACTGGATGCAACACCATCAACTGCGCAGCAAAGTGGCATGCTAAGACGCCCCTTCCTCCGCAAGGCGTCAAAATGAATCTGGAGAATCTCTCTCCTTCCTTCCTTGTCTGGGAGAGGTATTTCAATCTGCACCTCCAGTCTGCCTGGTCTCAACAGTGCATCGTCCAACAGTTCTCTTCTATTGGTCATTCCAATGAGCAGAACATTCGGAATCGCATTCACACCATCTAACTTGGCCAGTATCTGATTAACAACCGATGATCTCGTTGCTTCTCCGGAATCTTCTGCGGTGGATCGTTTTCGAAAGACGGCGTCAATCTCATCAATGACAATCACGTGGAGAGCACTTTTGGTGGCATCTCCATTGCAGGCAGCCAGCTCTGCCTCTGCATCCGCAAACAAGGCCCTCACCAATTTTTCGCTACCACCCACCCATCGGTCCAACAACTCGGGTGCAGACACTATCTTGGGAGCTCTGGCCCGAAGTGATCTGGATATTTCCCTTGCCAGCGCCGTTTTCCCACAACCAGGAGGGCCATAAAGGAGTAAGCCACGGACCGGCGTGAGCCCCAGCAACGCTAGTTCTTCAGCTTCCATGGATGCCAAGGCTAGCTGTTGGGTGGTAAAATCTCCCTCCTCAACACTTCCTGGAGCAGTTGAGACGTCTTCGGCTGGTCTAATGATGCGTCCGTCAAGAACTCTTCGAACAATGGCATCAATCTGAGGCTGTAGCCCGCCAACACTTGATTGAAAGTCATTTTGAAAAGCTTCATTTCGCTCCTTCCCGGATAAACTAACGGGAGTGTACCCATGAATTTGATTGTTGTTGTTGCTGTTGTCATCCAAGTCCTCTCGTGCCGTCTCATCTTCTGGATCCATGAATGATGTGAACATTTGCTGTGGCTTCCAAACGATTTTCCCCACGACCATGTTGTTTCCCATGACACTTTCCAGCTGTTGTCCAAGAGGCATAACGACGACCTCCAAGAGGGCTGCAGCTCCCATGTCTACTGCTTCGTACATTCGTTCCGGCCCACCGTACTGAATCCAGACGGGAGTATCATCCTTGGTGGATGGCTTTAGCACGGTTCGCTCTCCCGTCCTTCGTGCTGGTCGATTAATATTGTTGTAGTTGTTGTTACTGGATGAAACAAGCAATCGATAGCGTGTGACTCCTCCAAAGAGAAGTTTACCATAAATCATGGAACCGGCGGCCTCTGTCAAAGGACTGTCCAGAGCGGCTCCCGAAGGTAGAATGACCAGTCTGCACCCCAATCGTTGGAGAAACTGTGTTGGTGTTTGATCCATCAATTGGAGGCTCGCAGGGGAGAGTGTCTGATTGGCCAATTGTCGTAGTTCTTCGGATAGATTGATAATCATGGGTGTCGGACTGGCTTTCATCCATCGAATCCACGAGGATGCTTCGTCACGGTCCAACCCGGTTCGTTCATCCGGTAGCTTGAGTTTGACTTTGTCTAGAGCATTTTTGAGGTCAAATGCAGCGGCATCGTCAATCCAGTTTGTGGCACCAGAAGCAACCGCCCCATCCTTGTCTTGTCGAGCATCTCGTTTCATGTCACTCTGAAAGAGGCAGTTGGCGGCATTGGAGGCGACCGTCATGAACACATCATCCTTTCTCTCGAACCAAGGTGTCGTAATAGAGGTGGAGTTTGCCTTGGCTTGTTCTCCGTTAGCAGTGGCTTCTCCATGGGTGATATCGGTATTAATAGTGGGGGCAGCAGCACCGTTGGTCACAGCCAAGAGCTTGGATGAGCAAAAACCATGGGTAGCCGAACCATGCCGAAATGATGGCTGCCACGAGCAGAATGAATTCACTCTCGATATTATCAGCAGCGAAACCAATATCGAAAGGGTCCCATGCCAAGGTCGCCACAGCAGTTGTTTTGCCATAGTCTTCATCTTCCTTCCTACGGTACGGGGTTGAATAATGACAAGAAAACATCAAACAATGAAGCCACCGAACAAGAACAACAACAATGTGGCAAGAAATCAAATGGACTGACGTCAGTCCCCTCCAAAAATTATAAGCAGCTCTGCGGCTTCATTATGCGGAAGCTGGGTTGATGGTGACGAGAGAACAAAACGAGATCAAGAAAGCAAAAGGATCTCTCGGTCTTCCAATTTGATGACCAGCAACTAGCTAGCTAGCATATCGAATGCTGGAGTCGGATTCATCCTGCCAGAGTAGTTCATGGAGTCGGCTGCACTATTGAAACAGCATTCGGACCTGTTCTCAAATCCCTCTACCGTAGTAGCTAGCTAGCTAGCTAGTTGGGTGTCGGTATCTGCTGCTACAGTTGGACTCAGGTCTCTCACTCTCTCACAATAATCTTCAGGCCGTTGACACTTGACTTGACTTGACTTAACTTGATATCCGATGAGTATCTGCTGGTACCAATCTTCAAGACTTTGACACAAAAGAAACAAGTGGACAACAATTATCAATTGAAGTGACTTGACTTGAATTGACACCCGATGAAAATTAAGAGCGTCCACACAGGAACTGCAGCCATGGCCAGTACTACTGTTGCCGGCAGGATAAAGAAGAACGACGGCGATGACTCGAGTATGAGTAACAACGACAATTCGTCCGAACCAAACACGCCACTGCTGGACGGTGCTGGCTTTCGCCGAAATTCCTCCATCCACCGGAGTCTACCATTGTCCACTCGGCTCATTGGGAGCTTGGCCGGAGGAATGTACTGCAGGGATTGTCGACGACCAGATCATGGCGACGAACTGGTGGCGACGTCTCCAACGAGTTCTTCCTTATTGCAAGACTTGGATGATGCTCAGGGCAACAATGGTCTCTCGTTTCATGACTACAATATGCAAGAAGTCGCTCGACAAAGTTCCGTCGTCTCGCCACTCGTACTGGCACCCATGCTACAGCCACTCGAGCCGGGAAAAATGGCCACTGTCGAGAATATCATTGCCGAGTACATTGCCACCTGCAGGTTTTATGGATGTCAAGACCGGGTCAATGCCGGAGTCTTGACAACCCTACGATTCTCCCTGCCGTCGCTTCGCGTCAGTGGAGACTTTCACGATGCCGACATGCTGGCACTGGCAGAAATTATGCTGCGACACGGAAATGGACCACTAAGATTCATCAAGAGACTAGACTTTACCAGAAGCAGCAAGGAAGGAAAGCTGCATGGACAACGAGGATTCCGGTCGCATGGAGCTTTGACTCTGTCCAAAATATTACAACAGTCCGAGTACATTCAGGAGGTACGAATGGAAGGCAATCGTCTGGGTCCTTACGGGGCCTCGGCCATTTTCTTGGCGTGTTCCAGGAATCGAACCGTCAGGAGATTGGGGATGCGCAAGTGCATCATTGGGGAACGAGGTGGACTGGCATTTGCCGAACTCTTGCAACGAGATTGTCAAGACGGTCAAGATTCACACCTAGGATTGGTCGATGTGGATCTCAGTGTCAACCGGATTGGATTTCGAGGTAGTCTAGCCATTGAACGGGCCATGATGGAACGAACAGACAAGGGACGAGACTCCATCTTTGTCGACATTTTCGGCAATCTTGTTCTTCAAGAGGTGAGTTGAGTTAGTTCATGCCATACTGTACCGGTATTGGTAGATGTTGTAGTGTCGGTGTCTTGTTGACGATTGGTGGAGCAACCTAACAACTGTGGTACACATCTTTCGTTGCGCTGCTAACTTACTAACTGTTTCAAACTCTTGTTCGATTGCTTCATCAAGATATTGAATGGCTGCACACATGGTTTGGGCATCATTCTGGCGATTGTCGGAGCCGTACTGTTGATGAAGCGGGTCCAGGACATGAGCAACCGCCACTTCTTCAGTTGTGCCATCTACTCGGTGTCTCTGCTGGTCCTCTACACGAGCTCCACTCTGTACCATTCCTTCTTTGCTCTGCAACAAACGCGATACATCTTTGAGGTCCTGGACAAATGTGCCATTTACATTCTCATTGCCGGAAGTTATACCCCGTTCATTACAATCACCATGGTCGATCACTTTCACCTGTTGGTGGGAATGTTGGCATTCATTTGGGTGCTTACGCTGATTGGCATTTATGTGGAATATGCACATCCCACGTGGAAACGAAAGCAAATCTTTTCGCTTTCCATGTATTTGGGTATCGGTTGGGTGGCTGTGATTGCTCCCAAAGAAGTGGTGGATTCGGTGGCCACTGGAGCCACAAATTTGATAGTGTTGGGAGGTGTTGGTTACACTACCGGAATCCCCTTTTTTCTGCGCGACAATTTCTTGGATCACAGCATTTGGCATTTGTTTGTGTTGACAGCTTCCATCTTCCACTGGGCTGCGGTGTACTACTACATTTGCTTCATGGAATAACAAATTGAAATTGACCAAAGATTGCTTCAGATTACAATACAATCCCGACGCGACTCATGTACTATGTCGCTCTCCTTTGAACAGTGCAGCGACCATCACATACCGGTACCACGTACCATAAGCGTGATAAATGGTGCCGTACTTCTCTAAGTATTAAACTATCCTTTCATAACCTCTGTACCATCGATCATCCTTCTTCAATAAATTCAGCACTACCGATTGTCTCTTACCAGGAGACATATTTCATATTATTTCCACACACATCCTGAGCTTATTCCTAAATTTGTTCGCTTTGCAATCTGGTCTGCACAAACTAACCACTAATCTGGAAGAATTTTTCCACATACATTGTAAAACTAAAAAGGCCAACAGAAGGGTGCATTGTAACCGACAAACTGACTGTGGCGGATTGTAGAGTTTAGGAAGGAGGTGGTTGCTGATACATGTTGGGAGGAGGCACTCCTGGATGAGGAGGTGGTTGCGCGAATTGTCCAGGCGGAGGAGGAGGACCCCCAGGAAAGGGTGGAGGTGGCATTCCTGCTGGTGGTGGTTGTTGCGGCGGCATTCCCTGTGAGGGAGGTGGCCTTTGTCCGTAGAAACCGGGTGGGGGTCCGCGCTGGAATCCAGGAGGCGGACCTCTATTCCCCATGGGCGGTCCTTGTCCCATTCCTCTGGGAGGTGGTCCTCGTCCTGGTGGCGGAGGAATGAATCCAGGTCGTACCCACGTGCGCTTTCCAGTGCTCTTTTCGCCATAAAAGATAATACCCGTGGCTTCGTCGGTCTCTTCAAACCATCCATCGGGCAGCGGTGCCACAGCCGGATCGTCGCTTCCCCGTGCTCGAATAAACGCTTGCTGCGCCGATGCCAGTCCCATTGGACCCTTTCTCCAATCGTCTACATGCTGAATTGAATAAATAAATACAGAAGAGAGCCAAGACAGAGAAACTAGGTGAGAACCGAATCGAAACGAAACGATAACCAAGATGATCGTCCAAACTAACCTTGTCGTAGTGCAACTTGAAATTCTCACGAAACTTCCAACCGCGGCGCTGCTGCTTTCGACCGGCAGAGCTATCATGGGTCAAGTAGGTATTGGAGTAATCGTCAAAGAATCGAGGCATCTTGGTTTGTTGTTGTTGGTTGTGGCAACGTTGTGCTTGTGTTGCTTGCTGCTTGCTGCGTAGTTCGATTGGTTTCGATTCCGGCAATTTTAGTGTCGAATCGATTCAAATCGAATTGAATCGAATCGAATCATGTCGACTCTGACTCGACCGACCGAATCGAATCAAAACCTATTCGAATTGACTTGACTCGACTCATTTTTAGTGGCTTGGTTGATGTGTATCAGAAGTTCTGAGAAGTTCTCCGGCAATGACGACGTCTTGTCTGCCACCACGTACTACAAGCGCGATCCTGTATTGGCACTGGCCGTACCACTATGTACTCATCGTTTGTACCACCGTAGAGTTGGTCCTGTGTTCTTCCCGCGATCTTTCTCAATGTTTAGCTCAATTTGGTGACCGTTTCTACACAGGAAACTGTTTTTTACAGCTTAGCTTCGCTGACATCGTCCATTTCCTGTCCTGTCGCGGCTCGAGTGAGTAACACATCATATCAGCTCAAGCGGTCTTCCTCCTTTGTTTGGTGAGCAGAATCTTTGAAAGCTAGCATAAAAACAACAAAACAACAACACAACAACATAAGAGAAGAAATAATCTCATCATACCTGTAGCAGCATCTATTATTTTATTTTTTGCTAAAAGAACTCAACCATGTCCGCCGACAAAGCAACTCCACCCACCTTCAATGAAATCATGGCAAAGGCCAGCGCAAGTGCCCTCCGTGGTGGACTTGCCGGCGCCGCTGCCATGGGTGCCAATGTGGCTTGTCTCATGTGGATGAGAACCACGGTAAGCAAACTGAAACCGCCCGTTGCTGATGGTACTATGTGCAAAAACTGATGAATTCCTGGACCTCACACTGACTTGTCCGTCATTTGTCTGGTCATTCTTTTGTTTTTCAGGTTAACTACCAATACCGAAGTGGTGTTTCCTTTCCCGTTGCCCTACGGACGCTGTATGCGGATGGAGGTATCCCCCGTTTCTACCGAGGTGTGGTTCCTGCTCTGCTTCAGGGACCTCTCTCGCGTTTTGGTGACACAGCCGCCAACACGGGGATCCTGACTCTGCTCAATAGCTTTGAACAGACCAAGGACATGAACATTGGAATCAAGTCGGGATGTGCCAGTGCAGCAGCCGCCACTTTCCGAATCGTCATCATGCCCATTGATACCGTCAAGGTGAGTTAGTTTTCTGCCCAACCGCAAAGTTTTTCACACTTTTACAATTTTATTCATTCATCTCACCGTCCAAATCCCTATTATCATCACTCATCACACATCACACGGCACAAACAAACAAACAAATATATAAATGAATAGACAACAATGCAAGTGACTGGTAAATTCTCCGCTGTCGTGGACAAGGTCAAAGTTGCCGGTCCCCCCGCCTTGTGGAACGGTGCTCTGGCTGCTGCCTCGGCCACCTTTGTGGGCCACTACCCCTGGTTTGCAACCTACAATTATCTGTCCGAGAAAATCCCCAAACAAGATACACAAGTGGCCGAATTGGGACGTCGTGCCCTCATGGGATTCTGCAGTTCTGCTGTCAGCGATACTTGCAGCAACTCTATCCGAGTCATGAAGGTCTACAAACAATCGCATCCCGAACAACTCGCCTATCCCGAAGTTCTTCGACGAGTCTTGGCCGAATCCGGTGTCACTGGGTTGATGTTCCGTGGATTGGAAACCAAGATTTTGGCAAATGGTCTACAGGGCATTCTCTTCTCCATTTTGTGGAAACAATTCGAAGAAGTCTTGTTTGGAAAGAAAAAGTAATTATGTTATAGATGGAACTCGTCCTCGAACGAACCGAGACGAGACGAGGACGGACGATCTAGCAGCCGAACTAACGGAGGAATCAAACCAAGCAAGCAACAACCTTCTGCTTTTCCCTTTGGTTTTGATAGTGTGGCGGTGTCGCTCGGGAGTGCGGATGCATTGGTGCAACTCTCGGGAGCGTGGATACTGGTGCAACTCCTGTTTTTGAACACAGTATGAATCGAATCTGTGATTATCAAAAGGACATACTTTGTAGTAAGCTATATGGAAATATTTTGCATCATGATGACAGAGTTATTCTGGTTTGCTTCACATCGGCGGCCGAATATTTCGTTTCTGGTCTCTGTTGAAGCTGCACAAACCACACGCTCGGAACAAGTATTGAAACGATTGCTGTCCCTCGAAAAATCGCTGAGGCAGGATGGTATCCAGCTGATAATTGTTTTTGGGAGCTGACGACAAGTCTTTCATGTTGTGTCTTGCATTGCAGCCAGTGTCTGAAGCAGACGGACTCAAAATCCTTGAAGTGTTGCTTTGCTGCGGTTTTTTCAGATTATACTGCACCCAGCAGTCTGCTTCACAACCCAACCAGTATCCAATTCCCACTGTCCACGGAACTACTAGCTAGTAGAGGGGAGGATGGCACCGAACTTTTTTGGGGGGAAATTTCAATTGTAACCCTCCAGAATAATCTATCCAGCTCGAGCTGGCTTCTTGAAACTGACTCAGCGATCGTCGTCTGACGTCTGACGCAACCATCTTCTGCTCGGTGCCCGTCTCGATCTCAATCAATCCGACGATGTGGGAATACATGTACCGAAAAAGGCTGATGATGGTGGTGTTGATAAAGAGGTTGCTATAGTGTTGTGTGTGTTACTACTTGGTTGTTGTGGTTGATTTCTAGTAATCTGGTAACTGGATAGTCATAAATCGCTACCACAGGTCATTTTCGGTCCCCTCAAGCTAGAGGGGGATCTATCTCACGCTAGATTGCACTTGACATGGGAAAACAGACTTCGGAAGTCTGAAACAGGATGTACCCTTGGGGCATGGCCCCTTGGAGGCTCAGATCGCTCACAACACAATCTTTGCAATATGCATAACAATAGAATCTTCTTTTTGTTCATGACAACGGCGCTTTGTAGTGCCCGTGTCGCTCGCGCCCTCAGCAGTTCTTCTTCCATCGCCTCATTCACGTCCTGTGCCACACCTCGGTTTGACACGTTCAGCGAAAAACTCGTGGGTACTTGGAAATGGCAAGATTCTACTGGCACGGATAGAGAAGAAGCCGTTGGCGAGGTCATGCGAAGTTGTGGTGGTGCTGTTCAGGGCATCCGCGAAATACCGTCGTTGTTGGCCACTGAGACTGGTACGGCTATTAATACCGAGGAAGGATTCTATGCCAACAGAGCCAATGACGGCTTTCGGTACTTTGAAGATGGTTCATACACTTGCGGACCCGTGAATGATGGTCTGGAGGATTCCCTCTGGATATCGAGCTTGACAATTGGCAAATCGCGTTTGATTCTGGCAGCAAAGAACCCTCAAAATTTGGAAGACACCACAATCTGCCAAGTCGTCACCAAAAAATCGGACCCAACTCCAACTCCAGAGCCAAAAGTTCTCCATCATGTCCCTGAAAACATTGTGTGGGAACACATCCTGCGTTGTCGAATGCCATCGGTTTCCCAGCCTTGGATGGCTCAACGCTTAAAGTGGGAACAGGTGCTGCAGACTCCAGCAACATTGGTCGATGACACAAATATTGGCAGGGTAGACAAGGGCTGGGTGTCAACGACGTCGGCTAATGGACCAGCTTTCAATGGGATTTTTGAAACCATGGGCGATGACAGCAGCATTGTCCTGAGCGCAGGTGGAATTTGCAGCAACACAGGGATTGTCAAGTCTATAGCCAGACAGTACGTTCATGAGAATGGTTCGACCAAACTCAAAGGCGTCGCTTGGCTCAAGGGCACCGTGTTAGCGGAAAACAAAGGCACACAATAGATACGTACGCGTTGGGCTCACCTTCTTCAAGAGGTCAAATGGATCCTCGATGGCCTAAAAACCATGTCTTGCATGACTTCGCTAATAGCGACTCTTGCGATGAGCTCCAAAACAATCCACAACTTTACCGACATTATTAATGAGGGAAAATTAAGAGCTGGTTGCATGTGCGACTTTTCTTCGTCACTGGTAGACAGTCAGGAACATGTACGGCAGCCCACACCACCCAACCAATCGGCTGAACCTTCCAGCATCGAGGAATCCTTAAGTTACTACTACTAGCTAGGGATGAGGGAAAGGTTTGAATTGCTCTGGACCATAGAAGCATACGGTACGATACGATGTCAGTAAAGAGTGACTGATTAAGTAATTCTACTATTAATAATACTCTGAGCTCGAATCAACAGTGACCGTTGGTTCGATCTGTGGTAACTCTAAAAAGATCGATTGTTGCGTCTAACTGACTCATCAGTGCTGGGCGACCAGATTCTTTTCTAATACGGTACTAATGAAACTTGCCCTTGTGCCTGCAGCGCCAATAGTTCATTGCAAAGGGCAAGGGACACGACTTTCCTTTCGTAACCATCCCCCAGTACGAACGCAGGCTCATAGCATGCTTGCTCTCATCAAGGCTATGATTCTTCAAATGGGACGAGTGTCGTTTCGCAATGCAAGAATTCCCGCAGTAACGTGTAGACTACCGTACCGGTACTTGAAGGAGCCCCAAGAGGCTATCCAGAACGGAGACTATGAACTCAAATATCCTCGGTTGGAAGTGGATCACCATGACCAAGGGCGTGCTCTTCCAGCTGACCTTGCTCATGCGTACCGTACCGGTGATGCCCATTGCCAAAGGCATGCAATGAAAGTTGAAAGGCTTCAAATAAATCTCGCTTTCATTCGGTACTGAAAGCAAATTTATGGCATGTTTGCTTAAACCTCTGAACTGCCTCCAGATGCAACGATGGCACGATGGCAATCTACGCAACCAGCCATTTCTCGTTTCCCTCTCTTGTTGTGCCACCATGTCATCTCTCCCACGAAAGACGGGCAGCAGCGGCATTGCAGCCCAACGAGGAGCAGCAGGTTCCAGTTCCAAGAGTGCCCTGCCGAGCAGTCAGTATTTGGATGCGCTCAGTGTTCTCTGCGAACATACCATGGCGGATGCCATTGCCTTGGCTCTAGGCGACAAGGACTACACACCCTCCAGCGGCGGCGGCGAATACAAGAAACTGCTGGAAATTGAAGCCAAGTGCAGGGATGCTGCCAAGGTAATTCACAAGGAAGCCATTGTCACACCGGCTATTGCGTTACCGCCTTCCATGCCTACCATTCCCGCCGCCCGCGTCAATCCCAGTGCTTCTGCAAAGAAGTCCACTACTGTGGGCAAATCCGCTCCCAAAGGACTGGTGGGGAAGAGTATTGCACAATCCAATGCATCCAAGGCTGGACTGATGCGACGAGGGAGCATAGCTGGAGCTAGACAGGGTTCAGCGAAACGAACCATGAAATCCGAAAGCGAGGATACCACTGCGACGGGGACCAACAAGAAGGCTCGTCTCGCTGCTGCTAGTGGCACATCAGGACAAGGAGCATCTTCCACAAGTGCCGAGATCAAGAGCGATGCCCCACCCCCCAGTGCTCTGAATTTCTTGAAAAAACTAAACCAGGATAAGGCAGCAGCTGCTGCAGCTGAAGACGATGATAATACTAGCGACAATACCCCCAAACAATCCACGAAAGAGAAAACAGAGACTACTGGCAAGACGAGAAGTAGTAAGAAAGAAAAAGAAAAGGAATCTGAAAAAGTGCAGCAGCAGGACGAAGACAACGAGTCAGATAATGCTTCCGAAGCTAGCAGCGAGCACAAACGCAGCTCTCCTGCCAAGAATCCTCCAAGAGAGGGCACAAGAAAGAACCCAACCAGAGGAGCACGGAAATAAATAACACAGATTTCTCGTAACCACAACTTGAGTCGAGTCTATTGATTTACATTGTCATACTCCACCTGTCGTCGCTGCTTTTTCCTCTTCTTGGTGAACCCTCGTTTTCGGCTAAAGGCATTGTTGACCGTCCCGGCTTTGACCACATTACCCTCCTCATCCAGCTCCACCTCCAGCACGTCTTGACCCTTGAGTGTTATTTTCTCTTGTAGCTTTTCGGCTTCCTTTACCACATCTACCAACTCTCGTTCCTTGGCATTATAAAACACCACTCCTCGACCTGTTCGCTGTCCAGCACGACCACACCGTCCCATTCGATGAAGATGAGCCACAACATTTCCGGCGAATTGCAACTGCACAATGGCACTAACTCCAGGGATGTCGACTCCACGGCTGGCCAAATCGGTGCAAATCAGAATGGGTACCGTGTCGCCGTCGTCGTCTCCTGTAGAAGTCGACTGGTACCGTCGAAATCGATCAAGGTTTTGGGTTCGTTCCTCCAAAGACATTTTGGCATGATACGGCAAGGCGGCCATGTCCAACTTCTCGAAAGCCTTGGCAACACCTTCCACGTCATCGACACTATTGACAAAGAGCATAATCTTTTGGCCTTGCAATCCACCCTCTTGAGGTGCAACCTCGAGCAATTTGGTAAAGTATTCCAGCCGATCCTTTTTGCTTTCCAACTCGACCCAGACGGTGGGTTCGACCAGACCATAGTGCCGAGCATTGTGCATGCCATCAATGGTCACCCGGGTCGCCTGTGGGAATTTTTTGTGCAAGTATGCATCGACACTTCTCAATCCCATGTCAGGCAATGTGGCTGCCACAAAGACATGCTGCGTTTTGGGGACTCCATGAGCCGCAAAATCCAACTTGTCGGCTCGTCGGAATCCTAGCAAGACTTGCTCCAGTGGCCGAATGTAACCACCATCCAAGAGCATATCGGCCTCGTCGCAGACCACCGTAGCAATTTCGGCAAACATGTTGATATTCTTGGGAGACAATCCCAGAGCTCCCACCGCAGCGGGTGTGGAAATGACGAGGTCGATCGGTTCTGCTTGTCCCAGGAGTGCCTTTCGGAACGGAGGGAAATCTTTGGGTTCTTTCAAGCCTCCAGGCATAATGGCAATTCGAACAATTTCTTCTGGTGATGCAGCATCATCTGAAAATGCATTATTATCCAGACTGACACCTCCTCCAATCAAGGCTTGTTTGCCTCCACTCAATACCATGGCCATGCGAGCCACTTGTTGTACCAATTCCTTGTTGGGCACTAGAATCATGGCCCTGGCATACGCATAATCTCGGATGGTATCAGTATCAGCAGATTGTTCTTTCTTACGAGTGAGAATATCGTCCAAGAGAGGCAGTAGATACGCCAACGTCTTGCCTGATCCCGTTTCACTTCCCAAGGTGACATTTTTCCCGGGTATCTGAGATAGCAACTCAAAGGTGGCTGCTTGGACTGCAGTAGGTCTGGTAATGCCTATTTTTTCGAGCCGTTCCAACAAGACAGGTGATTGAATACCCATGGATGCAAATGTGATTTCGGGGTTGGCAAAAATACCATTTTCGTCGTTGCTTGTATCGGTAGTAGTGCCCGAAAATTGACGAGTCCAGAGAGACCGGAAATTGTGATTTGGAACAAACTTGGGATAATTCCTCTGATGTTGCTGCTGTTGTTGAGATCGTTCCGAAGGCAATGCACTTGATACAAAGGCCACTCCCCTATTTCTTCTGCTCAGTGATGCGAACTGCCTTTGCGAGGCTCGGGTAACGCGGGATGCCAACATGGTAGAGATACAGAACACCAACACAAAGGACACGCTGCTGCGAGTGCAGAAAATCATTAGACCAGGAGTGTTCGAACTGAATCAACCAGTACCTGTATGGAATGCAGGGATACAGGAGATGGTATGATGGCGGCAACAACTGATCCCAAATGATGGCAAAGATCTTGTTTTGCAGAATAGTGAGTGGCTGAGCTGTGGCGTCAAAGGGATTGATGGTCTGACGTAAAGCAATAAGCCGGTGGATAGATTTAATCAGGAATGGAAATACGGTGCAATCGAAGGGCCAAGCGAATTCAATAGTCCAGCACCGGGCGGTTAAGGTCCGACGGGATCACACGATCACACCTTGATTGCTGCAATTTAGCAACCAGAAGACTCCTGGAAGACCGTCAAAGGCGAATCTACAACTCAACAGAACTATCCCTGAGCTCTCTTTCCATGCAAACCAAAGCTACTTGTCACTGTCATAACGCTAGCAAGTAATTGAATAGAATAGAATCGATTCAGATTTGGTGAGAACACTTTACTTGGGTCAGACAAGGCGATCTTATCGAACATCCGGAGGATCTGCATGCTGTTCCCAGTCCTATGTATGTAGAACCCACAGAAGACCAGATCCCAGCACAAGCAGACTGGAACACCATAATTAATAATCTTCCTCTTCTTCGGCATCATCCGAAAAGCCCCTCAAATGCGCTCTATCCAGTCCATGAATGTACGAAGTCAATTGATGATGTTTCCATAAGCTCTTGCTCAGCAGAATATCATCTAGCTGCCACAAAATATGCGCTCGTAATGCTTCTCGTCCTCCCTTGAGTCGGTTTCCCACTTCATGAATGCTACAGGCACCTCCCAGTCGTCTTGGTCGCAATAAATATGCTCGACCAGGCGTGGCCAATCGCAGCTCTTCTCCTTCACTCCCGTGTGCATGCGACCTCAAACTTGACATTGTCAAGGAGAAGGCATCCCCCATCATGTTGAGTTGCTTCCCTCCAAACCATCCCTTGCTCTTGATTGCTTTTTGGGACCGATCCAAGAGCCGATCGAAGCTGGCCCTGGATGCTCGACAAATAATGTCATCACCATAAAGGATGGAAATGATAAACTCCGATTCGACATTGGCCGAGACACAGGGAGGAGCTCCCAAGCTAACACAGGACGTTCGGTCCCTTCCCAGACCTGACAGTGGTTGCACGTTTGTGGCATTCGCATCCGAGGTGGCATTCATTGGCAGATCGTTACCTTCTTTGGATGGGCTTGCCTCGACCGGTGCAGCTGACTGGTTTTTCTTGGACTTTTTGTTGGCCTTTTTGTTTTTCTTGGGCATGGGAAGGCTTCCATCTAACATAATGGCAGCAAGATTTGCAACACCACCCGCCAAGGATCGTCCGACAAAGTGAATTGCTGAGGTTGAATTATCGTACTGTCGAAGAATGGGTGCCAGAGTCTCCAGCAACAACCCTGCTGCCTTGTACAAGCTGGGCTGCACCGAAGCAACCTCACCACTTACAAGCCCAGAACTGAGACGCACATGTTTGGCTGGCTGATCCAACAATTGTAAGGACCGCGTCAAATCTTGTTGTAGTTGGTCGCTGACAATTACAAGCAGACGTCCGGAATTAGACTTGCTCCGAATCTTGCTGTTTTGTTCTTCAATTCCACCATGCATCAAGCCAGCACCACCTGTATAAAGCGGTTCGTACAGAACCACTACTGATAGCTTGCCCTTTCCCACGGAAATGTTGCTTTCTCCTACCGTCAGATTCAAGAGAACTTGACGACCCACCAGAGTCCCATTGACTGATGCCTCCTCCTCGTCCAATAGTGGAATTTCAAGCAACTCACAAAGCTCACAGGCTCCAAGTCCATCAGCTGTAGCAGCAGCTCGAGCGGCACTTCGTCGTGCTCTGCCTCTAACTGACAGATCAACATCATCTCCCGTATGGGTTCGTTGATACGCCTCATGAGCGGCTCCATCCAAACCCTTGAATGTTTGCTGCGACGATGATAGCTGGACAAAGGCATCCGCAATATCTCCCACTTCAAGCGGCGAAGAATCTTGCATCACGTCTGCCAAACGATCTTGAATGGCACGAGCGACGGAAATAAAGGGATCTTCCTCTCTACTTTTCCTAATACTGGAAGCACCTCCACGTGTTGATAATGATTGTTTGCATATGCCTGTTGTGGGTATCTTGTTGTTTACAGTATCACCTATACTGGAAATGGCTTCCACATCATGGAGGCACATTAGGCACCAAGCCAGAAGGCATGGTCCTAGTGCTTGTAGTAGTGCTGGGCTTCTCACCATCTTCGTTGCATGTATTGGGCTGTTGGATGTTGGATGTGTTGTGATGGTAAGCCGTCTTGGGTCTTGGATCTTGGGGACTTTGGGACTTGGGGTTGATGGTCGATCGTTACAGTCGTATTGGTTTGCTCGCAAACGACTGGCATCCGTGACTAACAACAGCTCTGCTGGCAACTGACGTGTTCTTCTTCGCTCCACCCTGAAAATGAAAGTGAGTTCAACAAACTCAGTTTTTTTTTGGTAGTCTAATTCAGTTCCATGGCGTCCACCGCAACCAAAGCCATCCCCAAATTCCGCTATCTATCAGCATGGTTCTGTCCATTTGCTCATAGGAGTACTCTGGCATTTGCCCACCACAAAGGAAGGGTCGATTATGAATGGGTTGAGGTGAGTCTAGAAGCGTCATTCTTTCATCTTCTTTCTTTTCGTGAGGTGATGGGTTGGATCCTTGGACTCAACTCGCGTTGCAGTTTCATGACTTTACTAACAAGACCTCTGTATCCGCCTCCTCTTCCCTTTTTGTGGCTTTGATAGGCACTGGTAAGTCATATATGAAGGACAAATGCCCTGCCCATACCGTCCGCAACGATCTCATTGCTTCATTTCAACATGTTGAATTTTTTTCTTCTTGCAGGGCTGGGAACTCCAAAATGACGCCAACAGTGTCACAGGAACCGGCCAAGACTGGTATTATCATTGGAAAGCCGAAGAACTCACACGCGTCAACAAAAGTGCCCTAGTGCCAACCTTGATTACCGTTGACCCCGAAACGCAACAACCAGATGAATCCAAAGTTGTCTACGAAAGTCTCGTCTGTATTGATTTCATCGATCAAGTTAGTGGAGCCACGGGAAAAGATAAACTGGTATCCGATGATCCATTGTTGGCGGCACAATCCAGAATCTGGGCCGACAAGGTCAATCGTGACTGCTGTTCCCCTTATTACGGGGTCCTCGTCAGAAAGGAAGACGACGAACGAAGAGAATTCTTTGACAAACTAATCAATGGATTGACGACATTCTCCGAACAATTGCAAAAGACACCCGGGCCCGTGTTCTTGCCCGATGGACAGCTCTCCAATGTCGACTTGACACTCATTCCGTGGGCCTACCGCTATTATGTGTTTGAACATTATCGTGGCCCCGAATACAAAATTCCAGAATCCAAAGAGCTGGAGCCTTACCACGAGTGGTACGATCACGTCATGAACTTGGAGAGTGTGAAATCAACACTGCCAGACAAGGACCGATATTTAGAACACATCCAAAAGTACGCCTCTGGTAGTGCCCGGTCCAAGGTTGCCAATGCAGTGCGAAGAGGTGTGGCAGCTCATGACTTTGATGATGAGAAGGACGATTATGATGGCAGTGAACCGAAGGCTTCTTGAGGTTTGAAGTAACTAACCAAACTAAGCTGTCGCTACTTTGCGAATCATAGCTATCTACTCGTCAGCTTTATATGCACCATCAGAACACTAAGTAAGTCTTTTCTGTTCAGGACATTCATCCGCAGGTTTCTAAACCAACTTCCAGTTTGCTCTTCGGTTCGTACCAGTAGTGTCTTCGTGCGGCTGAACCAATATTATGTTTATTGTACATTCTCTCCTCTAATAGCTCCTATTATCACAAAATTGTAATGACTCCTCTTAGCTTCAGTTTTCCTTGGCTGGCATAGGTTCTGTATCAGTACCTGGTACCGGCAGCTAGCAACATCCTGCTGATTCTGTGTCAGCACCAAACAGCCGCAGGGGAAGACTGTTGTTGATTCAATTCTGCCACGACGGCTGGCTCTGTTGCGTGTTGCTGCTTTTCGCTTGTCTCATTGCTTTCCACTCCACATTCTCTCAAAGAGACCGCTGATGCTTCGGAGAATATTGATGTGTCTGTAGTGGAGGCCACACTATCGTTGCTGCCATCATCATTCTCTATTGACAGTTGCTGATTGGGACAGACTCTCCTACTATTGGGGCATCCCTTTCCAAAGCATTTGGAGAATAGACCACGGCCCTGGAGCTCGACCGATTCACAAGTTTCGGGGCTGGCATGAGGCAATCCATTATCAAACATGAGTAGCTCTCCTCGTTTGAATTCTGTCCATCCCTCCTCACTGGTTAGTGGCTTTGTTGTAATCACAGCTACGCGGTCTTTGGGTGTTGTTACTGCGGCAAAATCAATCATATAATCATCATCAACCAGTTTGGCCGTGGTGAAAGGTGGTTCTCGGACGATGTAATGCAATCCGTTCCAAACTTTGGATCCTGGCCGCCTTCCCGGCCAACTATAGGCAAAGAGTGTGTATTGTCCACATCCCAGTAGAAAGTTGAATATGGTGTCCTCTGGGTGTCCTTCAATGATTTCATTGGTTAGTTCTTTCAAAAAGGTATGCAAGACGGGCAGTGTGGGAAGAGAGTCGAATTCTGCCTTGAGTGCATTCAAAATGGCGCAAAATACCGCTTCACTGTCGGTATCTCCAATGGGTCGGTAGGCAAGTTCTCGCGTCTTTCCCAACCGGGGAGCCGAGTCTTCGCTGTCTCCCCAATGGATGAATTTTGGGACCTCACCGTTGTGGGCAAAGCACCAATGAATACCCCACAATTCTCGTGAGAATGGATGCACATTTTCAAGCGAAACACAGCCTTGGGTAGCATATCGAACATGGGCCATCATATTCTGAAAACATGGGTATAACAGAGGCGGCACATGTGAGAAACAGCCATTCTCCAGTCAACGCTTTGCGAAGGCCAACGATTAACCACAAATGACTCGACTTGACTCACATAGGTCCGAATGGGATACCGTTGTACCAGTTCGGCGACAGGAGATGTGGCCGCCGGCAATGTGTCCAGGAAAGAACGCAACCCTCTTCCTTCGTAAATGCTCACTCCAAACCCATGACTATGAATGTCGGTGGCACCCCCACGGCGGCAGAAACCTCGAAAGGAGAAACTAAAGTCCGTCAACGCCCGGCAGTTCATGCCCAAAAGCTGACACATCTTGGGTTGTGCGAAATGGTATTATACTCTGTGGAACTGTTTGCGCTTGAGTTGTGATAGAACAAGTATCGGTTGAGCGTATGTGGTTCTGCAAGCAAGGTGTCAAGAATACAACGCTTGCTGCTTGGTGGTTCTGTTCTTCAACAAAAAGTCTGTTGATAATTCTGTGCATCGGCTGTTCTGTGCTCGCTTATCGGCTTTTTCTTCTTCAAGGGACAATTTCCACGTTGCGAACACAAACGTGTTAGAGTTGCGGGAATACCTGTTTCTGGGTTTGTTGGAATCAATTTCAGTTTTTTAATCACTGAAAATACAAATTCCAAATATTTTACCTCGAGTGGTGCTAGTAATATAATCTGTACGGAAGTGGGAATCTGAAAGGTTTTGTACTAATAGCATGACTCAAAGTGGAAGCTCAACCAAAATCAGGAGTTTTCCCCAACAGGTGCTTCAAAGGCCCATTCCCCGCAACTCCGTTCGCTTGGTACGAGTATGTCATAGCAGATTGTACAGGGAGTCCTGACCAATAGACTAGTGTGACTGATGAGAGTGCTCCCAAGATGGCGCGGTCGCCAAAATTGTGATGCACACCTTCCGAGACCACGCTTGGCTTACGTGGATGCAGCCAACTTCAAGGTTTGCAGTAAGACAGCTTTCAGAATGAGGTGCTGGTAGACAATAGGGTACTAGTATGGCCAAAAGGTTCCTTGGGAAGAGATTTCGTCGCATGCATTATCCAGAGTCTCCAGAGCCACGGTAGCTTGCATGCAGCAGGGAGCTTCCAGTAGAGCTTCTTGCCTGCTCAGGCAGCGAGCACCTAGAGTGTCTGGATACGCTAGACAGTACCGTAGTGCTCGGTTTCTTGGAAATCAGAAATCTAGGTTATCTACCGCTAAAATCACTGTTGCATCTGTGACAGAAACATCTCTCCAACTATCTCGATATCACAGCCCAGCGTTTAGCCAGTCGTTCCAAACATCTCTGATTTGCAACACTTGGGTACTGCTCGCTCTCATCCATCATAATCGTGCGGGAGCAAGCAGCACTACCATTCAACCATTCACCATTGAATGGCATTAGATCATCATATACGTATCATTAGTTCTCGGCGTGATAAGCAGATTGGGCTTCTTGGCCTAGGTGCTCATCATTTGTAGGGGGCATTTTCTTCATTTTCTCGCGCGCACGAAACGGAGAAAGGCTCGATGGTTGCTGTGTCAGGCCATATACACTGTATGGTCGCTCTGTGCAAACAAAAACAGAAACACTGGAACCGATCCCGCCCGTGGCACGCTTGTACAGTCATTGCACTTGACAAACACTTCCTTCGATTTATGGTTGTTCGTTGTTCGTGTGCTTGTTCTGTGCCAAACAGTAACCCCTTTCAATAAAACAAAAAGCCCTTACCCGTAGCCTTGGAATCCACCACCCGCCACACCGTTCGCTGCTGCTGGTTGTTGAGCTGCAGGCTTTAGCAAAGCCGTTGGAGTGGCCATGGTTTTGGCATTCTTCTTCTTGCCTGATTTCCTACTTTTCTTTCCCTCCTTCTTGCCTCGTCCCTTTTTGCCTCCCTCTTCTCCAGTTCCATCTTTGCCCTTTTTCTTCCTCGACGACTTGCCACTGCTCGCATTGTTGTTTGCGTTGCTGCCACCCTTCTCTTTGTTAGCCGTTTCCTTAGCCTTCTTTTTGGCTTTCTTTCGCTTGGACGCCTCCGCGCGTTTACTTCGAATGTGCTCCACAAGTGCAGCAATTTGCTGGTTGCCTTCGGCGGCTGTTTCGGTTGTACCAGTACCGGTAGCTGCGGCGACAGCAACAGTTGTGGTGCCCCCACCCGGCGCCGGTTTGGGTCTTGCCATGATTTCCTCCTTGTCTTTAGCAATCTTTTCCATGAACTGTTTGTAGTCTGCTGTGGATTCGAGCGTTCCTTCGCGACGATCACGTCGAGGAAAGTTTTGCTTGTATGTTTTGCCACTCATGGCTACTTCTACCACACATCCGGAATATTTCTGTTCAGCTTTGGCATCTTCCATGGCATGCTCTTCCATGACACCAATGGCCTGAGTGACCAGGAAGCGTCCTTTGGCAACTTCACGAGAGTAGTCAGCAGCAGGACTGGTGGTTGTTGTAGCATTTTTATTGTTGTTGGATTTCTTTTCCGTGGCAGGGTCCACAATCACCACGTGATTCTCGCCATCGCCGGTGGGTTCAGGATTGTTAGCTTGATTGTCTTCGTTGCTGCCGTTAAGATTGTCGCCCTCCTCCTCGGTCTGTTTTTCATCGGCATCTCCGTCTTTCTTGGTATCTGATCCATCAACTTCTGCTTCTTCTTCTCCGTTGCTTGCCTCTTTCTTCTCTTCCTTTGGTTGTTTGGTGTTGGAATGATTAGAGGAATCCGCCATGGTAGGTGGATCTTTAGGTTCAATGCGAGGACCTGAAATGACCAGATAGACACATCCAGGTTTGACTCCACGGCGCCGAGTTTGTTTGGGTGGGATTAGATAAATGATGCGTGCCCCAAGGCTTGCCGCCATGTTGTCGGCCACTGAAACCGATCCATCAGTGGCAGTGGTAGTACTAGCAGCTCCCTTGGCATTTTTGGGCTCCTCTTCCACGGCCCGTTCCTCTTTTGGCATTTCCTCCTTTTCCTCGTTGACAGACTCACTTTCTTCTTTATTTCCTTCCGACTTTTTGGCTTCTGCCTGAGCTTTCAACAAAGCCTCTGCTTCCATAATGAGCGTAGCAGCAGCAGCTTCATCTAGTTGGATTGTCTTTGAGCTCAAGGCAGCTAGTTTCTGGTTGGCTCCCTCCAAAAAGATTCGAATCAAGGCAATCACATCCTTGACAGAACCATGCTTAGTATTGTCTCCAATATTGCGAATGACAATCTTGGTCTGAGGCGGTGTGGGTGGTCCCTTGCTACGCTTCTTGTTTCCGCCACCTCCCTTGCCATTGTTATTGTTGTTGTTCCCACTGCTGTTGTTGTTTCCTCCTGCATTTCTACGTGAATTGTCGCCCTTGCGCCTCGAGCGTTTGTTCTTCGACTTGCGGTTTCGAGACGAGTTGCCCTTTCCACCGCCACCTGCAGTGGAGCCCTTCTCCATGGCGCCAACGGCAACAGCGACTGCTACAGTAGTACCGGTAGAGAACCCCCACCACGAGACCTCCTCAGCCCTCTGTGATTGAGATGCCCCTTCTCACAGAGCCTGGGGCTGTTCAAACCAAACAGGAGACTCCCAAACTACACTGATTCCAATGCTATTGTGGATCTTTGTCTCTTCCTGACTTATCAAGCTAGCTAGTCATCGAATGGTTTTGGTCGAACTGAAGGCGAATGCTGTTGATTGCGTGATGGTGGATTGCTGTCGAGCAGTCTAAGGCTGTCACGTGGCGCTTAATTCCTTCCGCAAATTTCAACTTTGAAATTTTCCCTTTCGTCCTTTGATTTCTTTAACAGCTCTAATGGCTTGAATCCATTGGAAAACGGGAAAACTTGTCGACTGCATGATCACGCTAGGACAAAGACGAACTTGAAGAAGAAAAGGAGAAGAGGCAAGCCAACAAGATGGCCATGAAGTTTCACATTCAGGAGTATGACGAGGATCCTATTCTCTTTCAAGGAGACCAGGGAACGAGCGAGAAGACCATTCCTCGTCGAGAGTACCAGCTGGATCTTTCCTCGTCCTCTGTCAAGATCAACCAAGTCACTACTACAACCCACCAATCCACTTGGAATGCGCTTCTGAGAACGCCCAAACAAGTGCTGATAGACCTCTTTCTTCCACTGGGATTTCCGCACTCGGTGGATTCCTCATACCTCCCCTACCAGTTCTACGATTCACTGCAAGGTCTATGTTCCTATCTCCGAGGAGTTGTCTCCACTTCAGCCGTGTTAGCGGCGGCTGGAGTGGGAAATGCCGACGCCACGGCCATGGGGGCTGCCATGACGTGGGCCATGAAGGATGGAATGGGAATGATTGGAGGACTCGTCTTTTCCTACTATGCATCCCCACATTTTGATGCCTATGTGCTCGAATTCCGACTCTTTGCCGATCTCATCAATGATGTTGCCTTGACACTCGATATGCTGGCGCCACTGGTGCCCTCCAGTTGTTTGTTGGCACTCATGTCGGCTTCAACACTGTCCAAAACCATGTGTGGCATGTCCGCGGGGGCTACCAAGAGTAGTATCACGTGCCATTTGGCATTGGAAGGAAACATGGCAGACCTCAATGCCAAAGAGGGCACACAAGAAACGCTCGTGTCGCTGGTTGGAATGATACTCGGAGTACAATTGGCAGCCATGTTGAAGCATTTGGCAGAAGAATATGAGGAGCAACCCCTGACTTTATATGACACCATACCACACGAATGGCAAGTACCCGTGGAATTCGCAATGTCATGGACAGTCTTCCTGTTCTTCACTTGGTTGCACATGTGGGCCAACTACCGAGGAGTCAAATTGCTCAAGCTCAATACGCTCAACCGAGAACGAGCCACGGTAGCCTTGGAGGCACTCGTGGCCGCAATGGCACACAGCTACGACGAGGATCCCAACTCGGACGCGGCACAATTGTTGATGGCACAACCACAGCTACTCCCGGGTCCAAATGACATTGAGGAATCCATGATTCGATCCACCTACACGCTTTTATTCCCCCGGCGACAATCTATCGTACTAGGAGTATCCATCATGGACATACTCAAGTGCATGAAGTCTTCAAAGTCGGTGAATGATATCTTACAACCATCTGTAGACCCAGAGTCGCTCATCCAAGAATTCTCCGAGGAAAAGTACATTGTGGGAATTGTCCAGAAGAATAAGAGAGAGTACACTGTCAAGTCAACGCTACGAAATGGCGCTGGCAATAGCGACGAGCTAAAGGCTTTCGTCCATTGCATGCTTCTTCGGAAGTGCCTTGATCGATCACCGCAAACTGATGACACTCTACAGATGATCAAAACGTGAGTTGTTTCTTATTGCATCTGCTTGTCTTGTACTGTTTTACTCTTACGCCAACCTTTTGACCCCTTGATTGTATGAAGGACTCGGTCACAGCTTGACGGACTATTTGGAAGCAAGACTGGTTCATTACTGATGAAGCAGCTCAGCGACCGTGGATGGGATATGGAAGCAAGGCTTTATCTGGGTTTTGGCAGACAGAGGACATCGTGGGAATCTTCAAAGAGTGATTGACTCTCTAGATAGCTTGGTCAAACTCTAGCTAGTAGTGCAAAGATGATCTTGATAAGAGACGATGATAACCATTGATACTTTGCTGATCAAAGAAGCCTGTTGTGAACAACAACACAAAAATGTCAGATGTGTAGTATCAGATGGCTCCAAGTGGGTTTGTCACCCAAACAACTCAAAACGAGAGAAAACTGATCAACCTCTCCTATTGTGTGTGGTTACCGTGTGGCAAAGCAAGGATTTTATGAGCAGCGATCGTCGTCGCTGTACAGACTAACATAAAGCACAATGCAAGTTTGTACCAGTTGTTCTTACTGGTCAGTGTTACAACTGCGAACTGCGTTCCGGACGCAAGGAACTCACTGAACTCATGGAACGAGTCCACAACATTGACGCTCTCGCCCAGCTGTCGTACCGGTACCGGTATTTTGCGTCGTCAAGGTCTCCCGTCCCAACGTACGGCTCACACAATCCGGTACGTAAAGCTGCCGCTGCAGGTGGACTCGATCACTGCTATAACACCCACTGCAGTCTCGGAGAATGTTGAGGAAAAGTCTTCGCCAGTGCGTACCAGTATCATCGTCAGAGTTCCCACGGCCTTGGGATCTCATTGTACCGTACACATCAAAAATAGGACACAGCATGGAGCCCACTGGAGCCCGGACCACTTCAGCTTCGACATTCTGGCCCATTATGTTCCTATTATTAGGAGCCCTGATGGGTTCTGGAGCGGTACCGGTATGCTTGCAGTCATTGAAGGAACCACCACGAATTGCCCGCAAACGGCATGCTCATCGCCCACAAGACGGGCTCAGAGAGATTGGATTCATTCCTCCAGCGACAACAGTTTACAGGATGCAGTTCCTCCCCTCGGCGTTAAGTTGAGGAGGAAGCTGAAGGTTTCCCCGGGTGAACGCTCCCAGTCCTTTTGGCATAACACACTTGTTTCTGATTCAGAATAGCAAGACAGTTCCGGATGGTTTGCAGAAACGAGATGCTGGAGTCTGGATACCCTTGGTGAGCTTTCCTCTTACAAGGTACCTGGTACCATAGCTCAGAGAAAAACTACCACCGTATTGAGACATCCACGGGAGCAGGCCAGAAATGCGATCAAAGTCAATTCTGAGTACTAGAGTACCAGGTACTTGCATTTTTTTAAATATGTTTGTCATAATGTAAGAAATCGAGAAACGCTGGAAAATACAATTGGACATCAGTCCAACGGAATACAGCCTGCTCGGGCCTCTTTATCCCGTTTGAAGTCAGATCCTGTTCTTGTCAATTACTGCGGATTGATTGTCAGCAGTGAAACCCAATGAAAGCAAAGTCTGCTTCTCCTTCATGGCAGTCGTCCGATTAGTCCAATAGTTTCTTCAACCTTTCACGTTGTTCATTCAGATCATCAAGACGTTGATCAGCCTCTTCTTTATCCAATGCAAATTCTCTTAGAACTTCAAAAGAGGCAAAGTCCAAAGTCTTTTCGTGAGTGGCTTGCAAGAAGAGTTTGGGTGCCTTGCCATTTTGATAGGCTTGTGCCCATCGTTGCGCACAGAGGCACCAGATATCTCCCTCCTTGAGGCCCGGAAACATATACTGCGGCACAGGTGTACTCAAGTCGTTCCCGACAGCTTGGGAAAATTGCAAGAAGTCGTCCGTAACCTGTACACAGACGGTGTGACGTCCCAAGTCTTGCTCCCCCGTACTGCAGTATCCATTTCGGTAGAAACCTGTTCCGATACCACTCCCTCCGACGTCAGTGCAGCAAGGTTTCAGCGGTGTGCCGAGAACATTGACGGACTGTGGACCGGTTGGATCCGTCGTTTCTGGCTCATCATCGTCGGCTTCATCGTCGAAAGCCATGTGCAAGCATGTCAGACATTTCGCAATTGGATTGAATAGTTGGTTTTGGGTAGGGGGCGGAGAAACCACATGAAATGACACTACTGGAACCGTATGGAGAAAACAGACAAGCGCCGCCAGATAAACAGCAGCGCTACATGCAGCACTTGTAGTCCTTTGCATTGGTAGAAGCATCATGATAGTTCGGTTACGAATAGCACTTTGAAGGTGTCTTTGCCTATTTTGTTGATGTTGTTTCCGCCGATCTTTTGGATCTTCTCATTCTCTGACGTCACAAACGAGAACCAGATTCTGGAACATTCCCAAGGAGGGCGAGCCACCATCTGGTTGGATCAGCTCATGCTCCCATCGCCCAACGACAAAGTTGACACCTTCCAATTTTCAAATTGAAGTCTTCTGCTTGAGGGTGCCAAAAAGAGCACCACATGCACAGTGCGTGCTAACTTTTCATTACTAGTATTCGAGTACGGCTGTACTTTTGTTGGTGGTTTTAAAAGCCATCCGTGAACACTTAATCTGTACCAAGTTGATTGGGCAAGTTGATATACCATGGGTAAGAAGAAGAGCGGCAAGAAGAACCAGGGCGGCAAGTCCAGGGGAAGGTCCCAAAAAAAGAAGAACAATGCGATGGCCAACGGGGCGGACACACCACTTTCACCAGCTTCTGTTATTCCAACACAGGATGAGCTCAACACTAACCAGAAACCAATGCCCCCAACCCCTTTAACCAAGGATGTTGCACCTCCCAAGAAGAAGAAAGAGGAGATCCAAAGCGTGAAAAACAAGGATGAGGGACAGCAGGCGTCATCAACGCAGCCTAGTGAACCAGAGATTGTAGTAGAAGTTGCTGCTCCAAAGCCGGTGCCTCCGGTTGAAGCAGAACCAAAAGCTGTACAAGAGCCACAGACGGGTGCGACAACTACGGAGACTCTCAAATCTGAGCTTCCTGCCCAAGCAGAGCCTACGGCCCCCGCAAAGACTGCCGCAGCAGACGAACCACAAGAGGAGCTACAGCAACCAGCCACCAAACAAGAGGAACCACCAAAGGGGTTGATTGTGATGGCAGGTGGAGATCTGAATGCACCCATGGCAGGCGAAGCCAACGAAAGCCAAGAGATGTGCGACTGTTCCAAGTGCATTATTCTCTAGGTTCGGGAGGTGGGATCTGGTTGTTCACTGTCTGTTGCTATAGCATACAATCTAAGTCGTTGCAAGGGAAAGATACCTTTAAAAGTGATAGCAGGGAAGTCCTTACATTGTTTACTTACCATAGCCCTCCCTTGTCACAAAGTAGACTGACAAATGTAGATCTGCCCCACTCCAACCTACTGCCATTCACCAGGCACAAATATATCTTTACAGGCAGTGCTAGTTCCAGTCATACATGCCATCCACAAACTAGCTGTTGTCCAGGCTTGGTCGAGTAAACATACATAGTCCTCAAGTGAATTGTTTCCTTCTGTGGGCTTGCTCAGGGATGAAGCCAAGATCATCGGGTCGTTGTGGTGCCTGCCTACGCTGGAGTGCTAAAGCGGAACACTGGAGCTGGCATCCTTGAAGGAGACACCAACAATGAGCATAAGGTAGCTTATGTTATTGGGAGACGGAGGCAGCCACTGGAGAGGCCGATCAGTACCGGTACAGAGCTTTTAAAGCAATCATGCGAACCATTTGCTGTAAGGTCAAAGACGCCTCCGAGGAAACTCATGAAGGCATCAAGTTGATTCTCAGTCCTCAGGTAGTAGTATTTAAACCAGGCTTTGTGACTTGTCCTGCCGAGTATTCCAAAGTGTTTCCCAGTCCCGACAAGGTCAAGATTAGTCCCAAGTACTCTCTGCTGGTAGTCAAGTAAGTGGCCCCGGTACTGTTGTGATTGAGAGCTTGGATCTGGACGGTGCCTTGGTCATTGAGTGCGATGAAGGCGAGACTGGCTGTGAGTGTTAAGGATGTAACCGTGAAGAATGACAACTGGGTGCGTGAAGCAGCTGATGCCGGCAGCCCCGAATACATCCGAATGCGAGGATACGTGTACCTGGTACAAGTTCGCCAAGAAGGAAATGGCAAAGTCAGGAGGAGCATAACATCATAACATCCCTTCAGCAAAGTTCCACAAACGAAACTCCCGCTGGTTGTGTCTGTCAGCAGAAATCCTACCGGTGCCGGACCTATTAGCCGGTGCAGCGGACCCATCCTAGGATAGATGGGGGCAGGTACAAGACCTGAGCGTTGCACAGACTCTGTTACACGCCTAATCCAATAACGTACGGTACATGCAAAGTGTTCTCAAATTTGTGACCACATTCTAGCTACTCTAGATAGGAGATGTGATCGTGATGGAAGCATGAGTTAGTTGTAGTTTTATTATGGTACTTGTAGTTATGCTGAATCCTTCACAACATTTCACTGCTTAGATGACACCAACCCTGTTTGCTACATCCAGAGCATCATAGTCTTTGCTAAGTCGAACATAGCTCTTCTTCAATCCACGAGGAGTGATCAAGGTGTTGACCTTTTCGCATTCAATATTGTATAGTTCTCGTACGGCAGCCTTAATTTGTCGCTTGTTGGACTTGATGTCAACGATGAAGACGAGGGTGTTGGAATCTTCAATAAGTTTCATCGATGATTCTGTGGTCAAGGGGTACTTGATGATGGAGTGCTTGTCCCTGAGCGCATTCTTTCGTGGTGTGCTGTTGCGATCGTACTTGGGCTTTCGGCTGTGCTTCAGTGTCTTGGGCTTGTAGAAGTGAACGCGTGTGTGGATGCGAGTTCCCTTCTTGGAAATGCCCTTCTTGATCTGCTTGCTCACAGCAGCTGCTTTCTTAGCTGCGACGATCAACAGAATAACGGGAAAGATAAGTTAGCACATCTCCATGAAACAGCATAAATTCATCAGAGGACCCCGACCCCAATCGTCTTACCTCCTCCTGCCATGGTGTCGATATATTGATGTTACTGGTGGTTGATCGATAGAGATGATGATAGCACTTCGACGATGGTGTTGACCCTCTCACAGCGCTTTGTTTCCGACGGTTTCCGACCAAGCTTCGGGTGACGGAAAAGTAGGGAGGTAAGCAGTAAACCATTCACACTTAATTCGCGACTAAATTAGTGACTGAATGAGTCACTACTGACGATTTTGTCGGCGGCAGATCACACCTGGCTGCGTGGCCAGGGCTGAACTCATCAATGGGGTGATTGGATCGTAGGTTTGAGTCAATTGTTTGTCTCCAGATACCATCACTGTTGCTTCAGGAAAGCCCTTCAAAAACAGTATTCGACTGCTTCACAAAGCATTTGCTGCAAGGCTATTTTTTCTCTGTTCAAGTTTGACCATGACGTTCATTGTTCAAGCAACCAAATTTTGGGTAGTTTTGCTGCTGTGGATGGTTCCACAAAGCTGCCGTTCATTTACTACCAGCCCAATGATTGCACTACAGTCGTCCCAATCAATTTCGACATCTACGACTTGCACGTCTCTTTCCATGGGTCTCTTTGGTGGCGACTCGGATAAGGATAACAATAATATTCTCAAAGGACTGTTTCAACCTCAACAAGAGCAGCCAGGTCTCAAGACAGTCATCACCATTCCCGTGGAGAAGGTCAAGCCACGCCCTCTACGGTTCTTTCTTCAAATCTACATTGTGGGTCAACAAAATCAGAAAGATTCACAATCCTGGTTGCCACGAGAAGACGAAGAAGGTGGGCTGCAAATTTACTACAAGGATGGAACGGGCATGTGTCAAATTGGGTTGCAGCCAAATGCCATTCAGATTCAACGTCACGGAGAACGGCCTTCTCTGGAATACATGCTGCAGGAAAGTGTCATGCTCCATGGAGTGCTCGATGAACTATACAAAATTGCATTTGATGAAGTGGAAGATGTCGAAGAAAGCCAGAGACTCTTGAAATTGGACCCAGCAGCCATTGAAGCAGCGAGAAAGACTTTGCCAGCTCGTCAAGCATAAAGGTGGTTGCAGTTGCATCACAGTGAACAATGGTTTCTACAATCAGCGCCTATCTCCTGCATGCAGTGGACAGTCGACCAATGAAGGGAAACTTATTAGTTTGTTTGATACGGGATGACACTGCGTAGAAACAAACACACAAGGCACTAGACTATAGTCAACCTGCTTTTGCACTTTCATTCTTGCTACAGAGCTGTTCGCGAGGGCTCAGGAAAATCAAATATCTTCATACTATGTTACTGTAGCTGTCTCTTGATGAAAGAGTGAATCGAATCTGCTCATGCACCGAAACTAGCTAGCTGGAGAACGGTGGCAGGATGAATCCATTGAGAACCTCTATCTGTTTGGGGTTCCGCGTTGACATGTACAGGATAAAGACAAGGATTGCAGAGGAGTAACCGTGGTCGATAGCGATAGCTGCAATAGCAATATCTGTAGCTGTCATCACAACGGGGTATTACTTCTACATGCTTGTCAAAGCAATAAGAGGAAAGTAAACTGTAGAGGCCGTGTTTCGTGATGTCATCCGAGGGCCAAAAGATCCAACCATGAACGACTCAGACTCACTGTAACGCTGAGTCACTCACCAGTGATTCACTCCCCACCTGCGTTGTTGCCGAGGTGTCCTCACAACAGTAACAGTCGGAGCTGTCAGAACTAGCTAGCCAGAGGCATGGACGGGAAGGGATGTAGGCCCTATTGAGCTGTGGTTTGGCTGATACATAGCTACCTCAAGTATTAAGCTTACCTCGGGAGATCTAGTAACCTGCTCGAGGATGCCTCCTCTTTCGATGGGATTCCTGAGGCGTTGCCTCGGGCTGTCGTTGCTGTTCTTTACGGCCACTGAAGCCTTTGTAACAGTTCCGAGCCACCGTCATTGTTCTGGCAAAGGATTGGCAGAGCAACCACCAGCTGTTCCATCATCTGCCTTGCAAATGGGTGGATTCTTTGATGGTATCCAAAACTTCTTTTCGGAGTATGGCAGTGGTGACAACCATGACAGTAACAACAATGGGAACAGCGAGGACGATTATGCCACTGAGAATCGCGTTGTAACCATTCCGGGTAAGAAAGACGCATTCGGGGTGACTCTTACAGTACGGTATGATGTCCGTGTGTTTGTCCCTGACCATTATTTGCTACTCGTTCCTCTTGTTTGTTGCTGTGTACCGTACGGTATTAATAAGTTCGAGCCATCAAACCCGGAGGGTTGCGTTTGTTCTTGATGTTTTATTTAATGGGGATGCAGAATACACCCCACAGAAATGCGTGGAAAGCGGATCAACCGTCTCGAGAGGACTATGTTATTGATTTCTACTTTCACGATCGAACGGCCATGCTGACCATCGAGTTGCAGGAAGACGAGATTACCATTGATCGTATTGGTTCGGTTCCTTCGACGGCGTATTCGATGCAAGAAACCGTGATTGTGGAGGGATTGTTGGATGAACTGCATCAGTGCGCATTTGATGAGTCGATTGATGAAGAGAACCGTCTATTGCAACTGTCGGAACCAAAAGATGCCATTGAACAGGCTCGTACGGCCTTGTCGTTTGGATAGCTGCTGAAAACAAACCATAAACCAGCCAAACAAACCAATTCACCAGCATCAACCAATGTGGATTGTAAGATCATGTCTTTGCAGCTTGTGGATTAATTTTCAAGAAATTAGTAGTCATCCTCTTCAGTGTCATCATCCGAGTCATCGTCTTGTTCTGGGATTGCCGCGAATCCTCCAGATTGATCCATCAAGTGATCATTACCTTGCTGATCTTCCTGCATTTCATCATAAAAGGATGGGAACTGTGAACCCGGAAGAAACGAAGAGAATCCTCCTCCTGTAGGTGACTGCAAAAGATAATTGGAGAGAGAAAAAGTGTGTGAGGAAGAATAGAAACCAGGATAGATCAGATTGATGAATGCATGAATGAAATAAAAGTATCGTACCGAGCCAGGACCTCCTCCTGCACTTCCCGATGGACCGTTTCCACTCAAAAAGGATTCTTCCCCATGTGTATTGTCGTCATCTTCATCTTCTTCTTCCGTTTCGTCATCTTCATCTCCCTTCAACAACCTCAAGTGTTTGCCCGGAGGTCCTACGAATTCTTCTTCTTCCTCTTCATCGTCGTCATCGTGGTCCGACGCTTCTTCTTCCATGACGGGCGCGGCCACTTCTTCTTCCTCCTCCTCTTCTTCCTCTTCCTTTTTCTTGGCTCGCTTGGTATATTTGCGCTTTTTGACGGGAGGCGGCTTGGTCTCGGTCTCCTTTTTGCGTCGTCCTTTTTTCTTGGCAGCCGCAGCCTTTCCTTTCTTTTTACGACCGGAAGGACGCTTCCACAAGGACGAAGGCGTCAATTTGCCTTCCGGGGTCAAATTGGCCGATAGCTCGGTCAACCAATACTGTCGTTGGGATTTTTGGATGGAGATGGCGTCTCGTGAAATCAACACGGCATTGATGAGTTGTTGATGAACCTGTTTCCAAGCCTCCAATTCGTCATCCTCATCCATATCTTCAGAAGCAGCCGCCGCTGCGGAGGGATCGTATCCAGCCATCATCTTTGCTGTTGTTTGCTTTTCATAAAATAAATGTTTGTGTGGCTGTTTGTGTCTTCCTTGCTTCTTCGCTGCATGCTGTCTTCATTGCCGCCTGCTGTCTCTGTTTCCTTCGTTCCATTCGCAAGCACTTGCCAGTCTCCTACAGCTTAAGCTGGCTTGAAAGCTGACATCCAAAGCGAGTTTGAACGTTCCAGCTCACGCTTGTCAAGTCACGGTTGAAGTTTCTTCCTCCTTGGCATCACTGACCTTTGTGGAAGAAACCAATTGCTCATCTATCTTGATGCAAGCCATGCAAAGCATCCATGCATGTGGCCCACCAAAAAGCCAGTTTCGTCCTGCCATCCCCTTGACTGATCACATTTGTTAGACAACATTTGTTGCAAATTATAATTGCATTGGCTGCTCCCTCTAGCTAGTTGGAAGATACCGTAACTTACCAAACAAACAAAAGTGAAAAGAAAAATGAAGTTCCTGTCGATACAAAAGTGTTTGGCTCTGGGCCTGGTGGCGGTAGCAACTACAAATGCATTTGCCCCTCAACCACGAACTACTGGTCCTTTGAAAGATTCATCGCCAACAAAAATCCATGCATCCACCATGGAAGCTCCCGTCAGGACGCCCGAAACTGCCGAACGGGTCAAGCAAGTCCGAGAACGCTTTCGCCAAGCGGCCGAAGATGCCGCCAAAGCCAAGGGATGTGCCACACAGGATGATGGAAGTGCAGTGTGGAGGCAGCCCATTGAAAGTCGAGAGATTACACCCGATAGACCCCTCCGAGTCGTCGTGGCGGGAGGTGGAGTCGCCGGATTGGTTGCCGCAGCGGCGGCACATTCCAAAGGCATGGAAGTCACCATCTTTGAACAGGCGTCCCAATATGCACCCTACGGTGGACCCATCCAGATTCAATCCAATGCCTTGAGAGCACTCGAACGAATCAACCCCACTGTTTACCAAGAAATTCTCAAGGCCGGAACCGTCACGGCAGACCGAGTGTCCGGACTCAAAATTGGATACAAAAAGGGAGTCTTCCTAGGACTGGGACAGCAATACGAAAAGGGAGATTGGTTGGTTCGCTTCGATACACTCCAGCCAGCACTACAAGCTGGATTGCCGGCCACCGTCGTCGTCGATCGACCCGTCATTCAACAAATTCTTCTCAACCATGGAATTCCAGAAGGAACCGTCCGAATCAAAAGTCGTATCGCCACCTACGAAGAACTGGGACCAGGTGAAGGCCTCAAGGTATGTTCATTGATTTATTGGTTCATTCGTGACCTAGATCGTTTGCTTTGGTCACTCACTTCACAACCCTCAACCATTATGAATCAAATCAAATCTGTCAACATTATAGATCACACTGGAAGATGGTACTGTTGCCTATGCCGATGTCCTCGTGGGTGCCGATGGAATCTGGTCCTCTGTGCGACGCATCATGCATGGCTTGGATCAGGGCGCTGATGGATTTGCAGCCTCGGGTGCAGCTGGGGGTGCCTTGAACGAGGCAGAAGCTAGACGCATGGCCAAGGACAGTGTGCTCATGGCAGAGAATGCCAACCGACGTTATTCCGGATTCACGTGCTATGCGGCCCTTGCTAAGCACAAGGCAAGTAACATTGAGGAAGTATCGTACCAGATTCTACTGGGAAAAGACAAGTACTTTGTCAGCACGGATGGTGGAGGTGAACGTCAACAATGGTTTGCCTTGATTCGAGAAGATGCTGGAGGAGTCGACCCGGAACCCAGCGAGGAAAACCCCAATCCCAAGCTTGCCCGTCTCTTGAATGAATTCAACAATGAGGAACCAGGAGATAAGAATGGTGATGTCTGGGATGGCTTTGCTCACGAGCTTTTGAAGGCATCGCCCGAAGAAGACATCAAGCGCAGAGATTTGTATGATGGTGCTCCATTGTTGTCCAAAGGGTGGACTCGAGGTCAGGTTGCCATCTGTGGAGATGCTGCACATCCAATGATGCCGTAAGTTTCTTGAGCTTGTGTTTTCTCTTTTGTCTCTTTCTGTGTGGTTATGCTCGTTCGCCAATACTCAATCAATCCGGTTCACCACTAACTCTCCAGCAACCTCGGTCAAGGAGGATGTCAAGCCACAGAAGACGGTTACAGATTGATCGAAGAGCTCTCCACAGTCACGCACACACGGGATATTGAAGGCGCGCTGAAGTCGTACTACGGAAAGAGAATCCCACGCACAACAATCATTCAAATATTGGCTCAGCTGGGAAGTGATCTCTTGGTTGACTTTGACAAGATGATGACAATTCCATTGGTTGGCCCTTTCTTCTTGTTCATGACCCAGGTCTCCATGCCGTTCATTCTTCGATTCTTGTACACACCCGAGTTCTAAAGATGCACAGTGCAATCAATCGACGTACGCAGCATTACATGCAAACAAGCTACGCGCAGTTATGACGTAACTACAGCAACCTACATTTGGATAAATCAAACTAACCAGCCTCTACACTAGACGACCGTTCAAATGTAGCCCACGGTACCAGGTACAGTACTACAAGAGTAGAGTATTCTAGCCGATCAAGTTGCCTACTAGCTAGCTGGCTTCCTTGGGTTGAATCAGCCCAACACATTTGTGTTCTTTCAAGAATGCTTCATGAGCCGGATGGTTCTCCGGGAACAGAATGAGAGTGACAAAGAAGTTCGCCGCCACCATCCTCGGATCCACCAGAATTTCCCGAAGAGTAACCGCAGGGTGAACCCTGACTACTGGGCATGGGTCAGGCTTGGACCAGATGCTGCCATGCTTCTTCTTCCACGCCTTTCGCTGCTTATACAGATTTTTCCTTTCCACTGCCTTGACAACATTCGCCATGTCTGCTCCTTCATCCCCCAAAAGGGCTCTGGAAGCCTCGTAGAAACGCATTGCTTCACCCTGGTCCTTCAGTTTTGAAACAAAGTCAGGATGAACGAGAGTGTCTGAATCACTGCAGTGGACTTCAAAGTATACGGCCAGTTTGCTGCACATAAACTCGTTGTTGTGATCCCATGGTATCGCAGTTTCATCGTTGCCATCCTCTGCCTCGGGGAACATTTCGGCCATTCTAAGCGCTAGCATTTCAGATTCCCCAAACTGCCGAACAAAGTCGGATTGCTGATGGGATGGATACAAAAACATGCAAGGCCACGTCCACTCGTGCAAGGCCAGTGCTGGTAGATTGCCAGAGTTTGGTCTGTGATGGTGCCACCTGGATTCATCGTCTGTTCCATCTTCATCGTCAGTGACACTGGCCACAAGAGGAACCCTTCCCAGTTGAATTTTGCTGTCTTTGCAATGTTTCCACACTTGTTTCACATGAGACACTCGTGCGGCTCTTGCCCGTTCTCGTTCTTGTCGCAGTTTCCTGGCTCGCTGTACCTTGGCCGACAATAGCTTATGAAGTTTTTTCAAGTCGGCATTGTTTTCCTGTCCTGGGAGAGCTAGACCTTTATCAATAGCATCTCCTGCTTCCTCCCAGCTTTGTAGCATTTGATGCGCTTTGGCTAAGCGAAACCATGCCTTGACATTCTTGTCATCAAAGATGATTGCCTGGAAGATGTTTTGAATGTTTGATGAGTGCACCATGTTTTTTCTTTCTCATCACACACTTGACATTTTGAATCCTACCTTGTTTGCTTGTTCTCGAACCAAACCCCAATTTTTGAGTTGTGTGTGTGCCAATGCGGCGTTGCAACAAATGGTTGCCTTCAAGGCATCTAGCTCCTGTTCGGTATACGTTGGATCGTCATTATCCGCTGCTTTCAAGTCTCCTGGTAGCATTGGCTCAATCCTTTGCGCCCAAGCAAATGCTTCATAGTAGTGATTGACGGCATCGCGATAATATTGCATATTGTTGGTGACATTGCGTTTGCCATTGGCAAAAGATTCATTTCCCATCTTTTTGAAATTGACCATTAGCTGGGTAGGTGTATCATCGTATTTCAAACTGCTAAATGCTTCGGCTAGACCACTCTTTTCCACTTCTTCGGCTGATTCTGCAAATATGGGAGGGATCTGGAGGAAGAACATAGCGATACAGAAAACAAGATCCATTTGAGCAATTTCGGGAGAGGCACCAATCACAGTGCATGATCGTAAAATCTTACAAAATCGTCATCCAAAAGTTTCTCCAGATATGCTTCCTTCTCACCAGCTGACCATCCTCTGCCCTGCTCAAGGGCCATGTCAATCGCTTGGGTCAGGAGATGGCCCGTCTCATCGTCTTCATCATCCGAATCCTTCTCCTCGTCCCACTTCTTCTTGACATCAGACATCTTGTTCATCAAATCGTCAAATTCTTCTCTGCCAGGCTTGCCGCCGGCTTCATCCTTCTTGTCCTGCTTTGCCATTGTCACAACTACTATGAATACAGTAGCTACCTAAAAGTATAAACACGGAGGTTGCAATATTACAGTGGAAAAGCAAAGCTACCACAGAAATAATGAAGCAAGAAGGGAGAAAGAATGAATGGATGAGGCGCTTTTCGATTGGCTTCGATCCGCGTCCGAGGTGATGAGAGTTGAAGCCAGCACGAGTTGCGTACGAGTTTAATAAAGGAAGTGGGTGAGACACGTAGAAAGTGTACCAGCGCTACAGCCCAAAAATGGACCAAAACCGTCTATAAGCAAATGACTGTCTCAATGTCCGATTGACCAATAAGTAGATTAATACGAAATCGACCTCAAGTACCATTGACTCATAGCATGTTTCCCATACTGACCACATGATTTAACATCACATACCCTATGTTTTAAAAACGTGTATTTCATTTTCGCTATACTTTTTTGTGAGATAGTTAAATATTTTGGTCCATTATTGAGTCCCGTTAACTCAGAAAATAGAGAGTGAGACAGAAGGTTTCCGATATTGTACTGTTTTTGCTATAGTACCGCTGATGTCTCAAAGCGATGGACCAAAACCGACTTTATACCTGTACCGGTAGAGCCCGACGGTGCTTGAAAGCCTCCAATAACTGGTACCGGTACCAGGTACCGTAGCTTGTTGGGACACGGCCTTATTACCCACACACTTTGTCTGGCGAGACAAATCAACAATGCTCACCTCATGGGATCTATCGTACGGTACGGTACATGGGATCTACGGTACAGTACTGGATATTTTAAGCTGGTGTGGGTCTAAGGCTTATTTATTATAGGTTTATGATGAGCAAGACACGTTGGGAACATGGATCTGTCGTGTCGATTGACCAAACAACTTTTTAGGTTGGTTTGGGTAGCAACAACAAGGAGGACTTTTGTTGTTTGTTTGAGCAACACTGGGGCAAAATAAAATAGTGTACATTACAATAGTGTGTCATGGCAAAAGTAAGTGGCAAAAGTAAGTTTGCAAACAGGTATAGGATAGGGCACCGTTCTGTCTTGGGGGATCAAGTATCCCCTTGTGTTGTACATGTACCGGTACATAGAATCAAGGCTTCGAACCAAAGAGTATGATTGGCGAGCACAATCAACTAGCAACTGTACAAGAAACGCAAGGATTCTGTTCCTGCGAAGCCATGGATTGGTCTATCTTTTTGTTATGGCTGACGAGTGCCCCTCTCTACTGCCAGACCTTGCTTCTTCTAGTTAGTATCTTTCTCCACGTCGTCCTCTGGACCTACTTCGATTTGACTTTTCTCGTGGGGCATAGTATTCAGGTGACATACCGCCACCGCCGCCGTGGGCACCACCAGCGCGTCCTCTTGGTAGCCATGCCTTGTTAGTACCATTCTTCTTTTGATTGTATTGCTGCCGTTTTTGTCTACCTCGATGTCCTCCAAACTCGTCTTCCTCTGAAAGCTCATCGAACAGTGAATGGTTGTTGTTCAGAGACGGGTAAGCGTCTTCTCGTGGCATACTGTCCCGAGCACTGTCTATGCCATATCTCCGGCTAGAAGATGGGGTTCGATGGATAGCAGCAGCGAATCCTCCGTGCTGCATGTAGCCGTGAGTAGGTCCACGACCTCGATTCTGGTTATTAATCCCTGGAGGGCCCATTGTTCTCCGTCCAGGATTGTGAGATTTCCGTAGCTTATCGCGTGATGTTGGCGGACTCCCCAGCATCGGATGATGTTTGGCATTGGCATGCTGCTGAGCAAGCTCTGATTTTGCTTCGGCACAGCAGCAGCATGTCAGCCAAGAACAGCTGCACGGCATACAAGATGCACATGAGCAATTGGGTAGACATCCACACCAGGTTTGATTTGCCTTTTTCACAGGGGGTTTCTTCTTTATGTTTCGTAAGTAGTAATATCCTGCTCTGTAGCTTACTGAGGTTATAGAGGAAATGTCTGTGGTTGATCGATTGTCCATTTCTTCTCTTGCCTCTGGAGCAAACTCACGTTCGCCCCCTGAGGAATTGGCAAATGACCTGGATGGGACAGCAATCTCGAATTGATCCAGCGTTGGCAATTCGGATCCCACGGAATCATCTTCAGGAACTCCTGCAGTGTGGCTCCTTTTGTCACTCAAGTACCCCGTGGACTGCTGGTCATGGTATGGTGGTTGCCTGTTGTCATTCTTACTCTTCCTGGACCTATCAACTGACCGTGATCGGCCCCGTCGACCGAATAATCTCATTGTTTCGTCTGTTTTTCAGCCTTTTTTTGATGGACAATTCTTCTGATCTCCTGCAACCTTACGCATTGGGTTGCAGCGTTGCTCCAAGGCAGTCGGATCAGCGATTGTAGGTTTTGATGGAGACTCCAACGCTTTCCCTGTTTTTGATGTGATCGCTGAAACACCAAAAATCAACAAAACGTGAGAGCATCTTTTTTATGACTGAAGGTCGCCTCGATTTGTGTCGCAAGCTACATTATTAGCTTAGGTTTATCTAAAGCCATTATGGTGGCGAAAGATACTTAAATCAAAGATGCCAGAGTCACCGAGCGAGCTCGAAAGAGTCACCCCTCTCACATTTTTGACGAACCGAGATCTTGCTTTTCTGCGTCGATCTTTTTAGGAAGGGGCGACCGTCCAGAACAGTTGTACGGCACCCCATATCGCCAATGCACCTAGCTAAAGCCACCAATGAGTGTTCTATTAGCAGAGGAACGCTCCCAAGGAGGTGGACTGGTGCTTTTACATTCAAGAGCATGTAACGCACGACCTATTGTCTGTGTGAAGTACGGCATGGCTGCATACGCGTTCGTTTACTCTTAGTGTTTCATTGTCAATTGTGCTCCACCAAGTTTCAATGGCTGTAACCCTTGATAATCTAGTTAGGGATACTGTTTTAACATGCTTGCTTCTTGCCTTGGATGCAGGATGGGCAGCATGCAACTGAGTTGTCATCATCACGTCCGATGGGACTGCCGCCACGGCCCTCCAAGGGCCGCCGTGCCGGTACGGAAGAGTGCCTTCTGCAGTGCCCGCAAGAGCACTTCTCAATACCAGAGCTGTCTCTCTGGCGCGCATACAGGACCAGATGGCCAAGCAACTGTCCATACAAGTCCAAGCTGAAGTCCAGCCAGCCTACTACCTGGCTGGCTGGTAAGGTACGAGCACCATCTACATGTAGCGTGTTGCTTGCTTCTAGTAGCTAGCTGGCCAGGTCCTGTACAGCAGTCGAGAGGAGTTGAGGATGGATCTTTCCTGGCAGACCGTTTGGAACAAACAGCCATCAACCAGCGTTCAAGTGTACTAGTACTTGAGTAAACAATAGCCCTTTGCGCACCGGTTTCAAAGCATTGCAGATCTGTTTCTAGATCTAGAAGTTCCACTATGCATACATAATAGATCGGCTCATCGTGTCTCGTTCCTCTTTTCGCCACGTTGCCTTGTCCGATGTCGCGTCATTCCCGGACAGCTGTGTCCGTAATTTTCCTTCTTGCTTCTTATTGGGTTGTCCATCCAAATTGTTTGTTTCTTCAACAACATTAGATTTGTCCGGGAGAAAGAGTTAACGTCGAATAAAAAGCTTACAAACCGTGTTTCCAAAATCAGCCGAGAACGGGACTCAAGCTGGCTGTATCTTTGGATGCAGCCGGTTCAACTTTGCGCCCAGCCCATTTTGGAATCCAATTCAACAAAAACAAGCAAGACGTGGCAAGCAACAAGTGCCTCTGCGAGTCTCGAAACCGATCGGGAAAGCTGTTTGTGTCTTCCATTTCCAGGAAGCTCATCCAGCAGAACCCTCCGATATCATATTCAATGAAAATGGGATACATTAGCAAGAAGCGAGTAGCCGCATCGGCTTTGCTGCTCACCAGCGTAGCTCTGCCCGGAAATGCGTTCACTCCAAGCTCAATATCAAGAGCTTCTGTAGCACGCCCCATCTCCCCCATGGAGACTAGTAACCACATAGTGCAACGGCCAGCTTCGTCTGTACAACTGGAAGCTGCGAAGGGTGGCATCCTAGGCCAAGGCAAGGCCGTCCTGACGGGAGTCTTAGCAGGTGCCTTACTGTCCGCGTCTCTGGCGTTCTCATCCCCAGCGTTTGCCGAGAATGAGTTGTCCGATAAGTACGGGGGAGGCTTTGATTCCTCATTAGTAGACCAGACCTGTTTGGTGGACAAATGTTCAGTGCAAGCTAAGGCGTGCTTGGCAGATGATCCATCGTGCCGGAAAGGTCTAACTTGCACAGCAAAATGTCTGGGAGATAATGCGTGTATCACTGGCTGCATGGCCCGGTATGGTGACCGCAATCTTGACAATCTGCTGAAATGTACCATTGAAGACAATGAATGCATCAAGATCGCCATCCTGCCAGGAGGAGCAGACAAGTTCAATGAGGCTCCTCGATCACCAGCCCCCACTATCCCCAACTTCAACACGAAATCGCTCGAAGGTTCCTGGTACAAGGTCGTGGGTTACAATCCCAACTACGATTGCTACGCTTGCCAGCGCAACACCTTCTCGCCCGTGGACGGTGATAACATGTTCACTTCCTCGAACAAGCTGCAGATGGACGTGGAGTTCTCCATGCCTCACCTTCTCCCCGATGGTTCCCCATTACCACCCAAGAACGTCCGCGAGACCATCCAGATGAACGAGGCGGATGGTGAAATGTTGGGATCCATGTCGATTGGCATGAATGCCTACAGCACACACGAAACCATGGTCTTCGACAAGAACCCCAACCCCATCGACAACTTTGTGTCCAAGAAAGGAGTTGGCTACTCCAGAACGGCGCACTCGGAAGGTGAAATGTTTGGACTCAGTAAGTGCTACTAGGTTTGCTGCTGCTTGGTTTTGGCTTGTTCCTTCTTCAGTCAATTGTGCCCTAACATTCGATTGTTGTCCTTCTTTGTGTCCAGAATTCTGGGAGAACTGGTATGTGATTGGAGAGAATGACCCTAGTGAACCCGAGTTTAAGTTCGTCTACTACAACGGCAAGACCCGTCAGAACACCTACGAGGGTGCTTTCATCTACAGCCGTTCTCGTGAACTGGATCCTGTGTCCATGAAGAAGGTCTACAAGATCGCCAAGGACGCTGGAATGAACCCCGATAACTTTTGCAGCATCCGTAATGGTTGCTTCAAGGACGAGGATAATGCGGCCGGTCGTGCCCCCACCGACCCATTCCGTGGATTCTTGGCCAGTACCAAGGTATCGGAGTTGTTGGGAGTTGAGCCTGTTGCTGCCCGAGATACTGTCATGAGGGGAGCACCGACAGCAGAGGTCCTAAACCCTGACAAGACCCAGGAAAAGCGAGCTTGGTACTATGAAGTGGGTGACTACCTTGAAAACCCGCATCGTCACTTCCAAGCCATGGACAACCTTCGTGTCAAGATGGTTTGGCCAGAAGAAGTGACGGCCGAGAAGAACTAGAGCGGCATGTATTGGTTGTGTCGCCCTGTCGACGGTGGAAAGACTAGGTCACGTGTGGACCAGCGTTTGGTCAAACCCATGCTACGAGTAAATCGCTTTGTACACAAGCAGTATATATAGACAGCTTTTATGCATACTTGACAGGAAACGCAATAGTTAATCACACCGATAGAGAAGGCTCAAAAGGTGCGGAGTGACTTCGAGCTGGGATGCCCAGCACTGCGGTAACGTCGAATTTGGTGGGCACTGTCGTGCTGTGCCCACCTGTCTTGCCGTGGATAGCAGAAACGATTCACGAGCAATCTCTTTGGCAAGTTAGAGCATTGACAGGCAAAAGAACATCTGGTTTGGGCCTTTCCTCCTTGTCCTCTTTCCTATCCGCTGGTTTGTTGTTGACATCATTAATTTCATTCAAAACGCTGCACCGAATTCCTTTTGAAGCACCAATGGATACAAAGCGACAAGACTGACAAAAAGAAGCCTGGTTTGACTGGCTGCCAATGGTTGGCAGAGGGCAACTGCACCCACCATGGGTTGGCAGAGGGCGACTGAAATGCTTGTCAATGATAGTGTAGGGGCTTGTTTCGAAATACTTGCCTCTCCACCAGTGCCGCCGAGAGAGTCAATCACTGATTGTAGAGATCCATTGAAAGGCACCGACTTAATGAACTCCTTCTTCAAAAAGAAATTGTCGATGACAGAAATGAAATCACAGACCCTCAAAACATCCTCATCATAGACTTCTGACAGCTTTGGGAGCTGCAAGAAGGTTGCTTGGGTCACTCCCTTGCGTCCACTCTATTCTATTGCTATGGTACTGGGCATTTGTCTTGGAGCTGGTCGGTGTGAGGCCTGGTGTTGGTCTAGTTGTGGTGCCTGGATATCCACCATGGCTGGGACCTGGCGTTGAGCCTGGTGTAGGTACCAGGTACCGGTGCGGGACAACAGCACCCCTGGGCCTCCAGCACCCCTGGAGATGGTATGGGTGGTTCCCCATGCAGGGGGGGGGTACACACACAGCGTGAGCGGCTAAGCCGTGAACACCGTTCACTCGACACTAGTAGGTCTACAAGAATTAATAGTCTTGGGGACTACAGCATTAGTCTCTACTGAAAGCAGTGCTGCTTGAGATCCAAACTCAGGAAGGATCAAAGTTTGAGTTTCGGGAGGTGCTTCATCAGTGGCAAGCAGCAGGGGAGTCCCTGGCCATTAGGGACTAAAAAAGCTAGGCACTGGAATTTCAATAGGTTCTAGGTTGCAACCTTGGGTGGCTCCCGGCTCCAACCGGGGCCCCAATACCTCTACTCGGGCTGGTAGGAGGAGGAGGCTGGGGCCTCAGTTTGGTCATCTAGTTTGCGGTGGGAGAGTAGATTTCCAAGGTTGGGTGGCCTGCTGTAGGCAACAATCCTGGTGGAAGGCAAATTGTGGGACCAAGATTGGGGCGTGGAGATCGACGATGGGTTAGGTCCTTGTGAAGGTCTGGCCTTTGGTCGATCACGGGGGAGGGTTGGTCCGAGCATTGGTCCTCGAGTTGGTTCCCGCATTGGTCCTGGAATCCATCCAGGTTTCCAGGCCTGGTGTTGGCCCTTGGATGGGATCAAGGGGTAACGGTAGGCCTTGGAGTTGGTCAATAGAATCGTCCTGGAGATGGACCTGGAGTTGGGCAAGGGTACTGGTACCAGCTGGCCCTCGGGTTTGTTTGGAGATATTTATAGTTTTTGAAATGATCAATCTTTCATCAGTTGAGGTTTAAATCTTCAAGTCGTGCGAAGAGTATGGTAAAGTCAGACGTGGATCTGTGTTTCCAAACCTGCTTTTTGGAGATGTGGTAAACCCAAGCCACCTGGCGTAATAGTATTCAACAACATCAGAAGAACAAAGACAATGGACCATTCCAGGATAACAGTGGACCTCCGCCGACCGCTGGGCAAAGGCCAAGGCGAAAGAACGACGGTAGGAGGCGAAAGGCAACGTCGTTTGGCGCAACTCGGCTACGTCCCAATCTCATCGGAGAGAAAGGCTCGGTTTGCCGTCGTAGGCGACGTTCACGGCCAGTTCTCGCTCCTGGCGCGGAAATTGGAAGCCATATGCGAAAAGAACGACTTTTCCCTTGATTTCGTCCTGCAGGTAGGAGACCTCGAATGTCATCGCAATGACGACGACTTGAGATCCATGGCAGCACCCGCAAAGAAGAGGACGCTGGGGGACTTTTGGAAAGCGTGCCAAGATGACGATTTCTACATGAGACACCCAATGTACTTTATTGGGGGTAATCATGAATGTTATGGGTGGTTGGATAACGAAAGTCATTTCGCGGCAGATGGCACGAACTTGATGAAGGGGTTCCTGGAGGTTGCTCCCAATGTGTTTTATCTCGGGAGAGCCGGTTATCTGCCAATTCGGTTCTTCGAAAAGCCAGCCAAGGAAGCCACAGAAGATACGGATGAGCATCCTCTCGATGTTGACGGAATTCTCAATTTGGGTTTTCTTTCTGGTATCCACCGCCCGGCGGACTACTATCACAGACGGCCCGCCATGACTGAAAACAATCTCGCAAATGAGAGCAACAAACGATGGATCGGGTTCAACGTCTACGATACACAGCTGTTGCTAGAAGATGAAAACGACGATGGGATTGACCATGCAAGGGAGAGCTGCCTGGAGGAGCGGGAGAACGAACCCCCCACATCCCGCAAAGAGATGCGTCGGCGGTTGGTGGCTGTCCTGGCGAGGCTCTTGGGTGTGAATCTAAGAGACGACCAGCACCTCGACAGCGATGTCCTGCTTTCTTCAGCCGATGTAGAATACCTGACAAGATTTTTGATCGCTCCTGCCGCCAGCGCCGAGGAAACTGCAGAGAACCGACGCACCGCGGCCCAGAGTCTCCCTCGTTCTCTTGATGCCATTTCTCGTGTCCTGATGAAGGGCCGCTCGGTGGCAGATGTCACGAACATGATGGAGAACAGATTGAAGAGAAAGCGCGCCTGTGACATTCTCTTGACGCACGATTGGCCTGCTGGAATCGTTGATGAACGAGAAATCAAAGTTGTTGGGAAGAGATCTCGCCCCGCTGGAAACGAGGTTTGCAGGGAAGTGACAGACGGGCTGAAACCAAAGGTTCATTGTTGTGGCCACATGCATCGCGGTTTCCGTCGTGAGATAAAGCACAAGACACCCAGCGGGAAACCATCCAAAAAGACGACGGATTTGTGCTGTTTAGGGAAGGTTGGTCTTTCAGGGTCTGCGGCTTTTGCAGTCTTTGAATTGGACTTAGAATCGGGAGAGTTGATCGAACTCGGACAAGACGCACAACTTTACAACTTGCAACCATTTGACGAAGACGAGGACGATGACTGATGGACTCTTTTAACTCTTTTTTATTAAACTTGCCTTTTGTGTTTCCTGAGTTTGCTTCCTCTCCTCGCTCCTCGCTAGTTGGCTGTATTCTCTTGTACCAGCTTGGCGCTTGAGGGCGGCAAATCTTTCACGTTTAGGTCATCCAGCCAACCCAGCGCAATGATCAATTCCAGGAAGACGTCGTCACACTTGCCTTGAGCAAAGAAATCATGAGTGCTTTCTGGACTATAATCAATGCCCAACTCTTCTCCCACCGGTTCTTGGTTCACAATCACCCTAACGGTTGACTGTGGGACACTATAACACAAGCTGTTTGCTGGTGACACAACAAGCGAGGTGCCGGCCACAATCAGCAAATCCAGATTGGGTAGATCTTCTTGGACTCGTTCAAAGAATTGTGAGGGTAAGCTCCTTCCAAACAGAACCGTTGTCGGTTTCACAAGGGGCTTCTTGCAGTTGCCGCAGAGAATGGGAGTAGATTCTTTGGGTCCAGACTCTGGGTTGTAAATATCTTTGATGTTGGTCTCCACAGCCTCGCAAAACTTGACAAAATCCATTTTAGTGCCGCAACCTTCGCAGGATGCACTCGAGATGGAACCATGCACATTCACAATTTTCTCGGTTGGAATCTTCTTGCATTGATGATCTAACCCGTCAATGTTTTGTGTAAAAATCCGCGTGAGTTTGTTCGTCTTGACATGAAGCAGTTCAAAGAATCTGTGTGCAATTGTCGCCTTCCACTGATGATTTTTTGTTCCCAAAATGAACGGGCGTCGGACCTCCATGTAAGGGAAAGAATTTTGTTCAAACATTTCCCAGGTAACCACTGCCATGGGTTCGTGCTTCATGGCATTGCGCTGGGCCGGTGTGGCAGTGATCAAGTCGGGACAAAGAGTATCGTACATGCCACCAGGGGATCGAAAGTCCGGGATGCCTGAAGCCACAGATACTCCAGCTCCCGTCAGCACAGCAATTGACTTGCATTCAGGGCTCAAAATCAGCTTGGCCAAGCCAGCGATGTCAACAGGAGCTACTCTCATTGCGCCTGAGTCTTCAAGAGAGGTCAAAGAAAAAGAAAAACAAATTTAAAATACTATAAGTGGGTATTTCGAGAGACAAAAATAAGATCGCGACATCGCGACGTGCTTCAGTCGTGCTTTTGCCGGCTTTTAAAAGCCGGAAGTAGTAACACACACAACACTATAGCAACCTCTTTATCAACACCATCAGCCTTTTTCGGCTTATCAGGCGTGGAAGCTACTACGATAGATAGAAGAACAAGCAAGCGATCGGTCGTTCGACAAGCACAAGAAGAGGAAGACCGGTAGCAGCGCCGTTCGTTCGCGAAGAAGAGCTACCGTTCGTTCGTTCGTTCGTTCGACGCCATTGTCGAAGCTACCTTTCGGCCGTTCGAAGCAACTACCGTTCGACGCCCATTGTCGTTCGTTTGTCGTGATCGAGAAGAGAGAAGAAGAAGAGATAAGAAGAAGACCGATCGTTGCGAGCGACAAGAAGAAGAAGAAGGAGTCGTTCGTTCATTCGAAGCAGCGCCATTGTCGCCGATTCGAAGCTACCGATTCGGAGCTACCGTTCGAACACGACGAGAAGAAGAAGAGACCCTCATTGCCAACGATTGGCAGAGGAACAAGAGAAGAAGAGAAGAAAGACCTCCAAGCGGCATAGCAACAGAAGACCTCTCAAGAAGAAGGGGCTCTCTCAAGTGGAGCGAGAGATAGAGACTTCCAAGTGGGAAGCAGAGGTTTGGACTTGGAATATTGATCCCTGGGAAAGGCCCGAAAACCTGGGTCAGCCTCTCTGCGGTGTCGGTATCAAGTGCTCCTGGCAAAGTGACTTTGGATTCGTAACATAAGCCAGAGGGGAACCGCAAACGCCTCGCTGACATTCAGAACATTGTCAATAGACTCCAGAACTCGTCGGACATCTTCGACCTTCAAGAGTTGGGAAGGATCCGCAACATCAATCTCTTCTCGTTCGGACTCGTATAAAGCCCAAACTCTATTCAATCTCGCAAACTGGCTTGGTTGGGAGTGAACTCACGCTGGATTCGTGTCATGTGAAACTTGTAAACCGTAGTTGTCTGAGTCTGCTTCTCAAAGAACAAATCCCAGCTGTCGTCTACGGTTGGGAACTTCTCTGGGTGAACTGCTGCGGCAGCTTCGCAGTGGCTGCAGCCGCAATTGCTGGATTGGAATGGTACAACCTGGTTTCCCCACGTTCTCGCAGATGCTCTTTATATCAGCATCGGTAAAGGTATCGAGTGAGACGAAGGCATCCAATCCTTGATCATTCAATGCTGTCCTCGTGGCTAATTCGGCAATACCGATGGTATTCTGTAGATAGTTGTTCATGGCTGCAAGATTGCCTGCCATATTCGCCTCCAATTACTTCTTCTCTTGCGGTATCACTTGGATGAGCAACAGTTGTTGGGTCTTCTTCTCTGTCCTATTCCAACAGCAAACTGTACACACCCAGACAATTAAGGCTGTATTCCACGGAATGAGCTCTGCAAACCCAGTCTGTGGCAGTTCTAGGCCAAAACTCTTGGATAGGCGTCCCCCCTCCTTTGGCTCAATCGATTTCTTTGGTGACAATGAGGCAGGAATTGATCCAGACTGGAT